>OMLF01013166.1:3815-32282 GCA_900302615.1 Holocentrus rufus | reverse complement strand
GGGGATCTCTAATTTTCACCCTCCCTTATTCTGTGCCCACGTCTCTCTCACTTTTCCGCACTGGTTTCTCTCATCTTCCCAAGATCTATATGCACTAACTGAGCGCTTGAATGCAGTGAAGCCATTATTACCAACAGATGATAATTACAGATAATTCATATTCAAGTGCATGCATACTGAGAAGTAACCCTACCAACCACTCATCATGCTATTATCTGAAATGCAATTCTCACCCCCACCTTTACATGTGCATGGAAATTTGTCCATGTCATCGCAATACATCTTCATCTAAATTCTATGATCACGTCTCTTTTCACACACACACGCTATGTTTCTTTGTTATTGGGACACAAGAGGCCATCAGATTTTTTTGCTATGAACTGATGGATTTTTCATTTCAGCCAATATTTGTTATTGCTTGAAACTGAGAATTTCACGTTGGCTGCACTTATTTCTCTTTAGGATTTATTGTTATTTATGTAGGTCAGCAATAAATTTAGCCACATCATTTGGAATGTCCATTTATTATATCACCAACCAAGTCTAAGAATTTATCGATGTATCATGTTGTAATACAGTGAATCATATGTGATCACTCTGTTCTAGTTGAACAAATAACAGTTGTTTTTCAGTACTGTCAACTGTGTATCTCATATCATCACGCCCTGCCAAAGGTGGTCATTATGGCTCATGCAAACTACCCAGTTGTTAGGTGGGGGTGAGGGGTGGGGGTTGTATAGTTACTGCAGATGACATTCATGCAAAGACAAAGCAAGCAATAACCTCAAGAATAAAATAAGTTCCCCTACATAATATAATATTATAGACATATCAAGAATAAATTATAGTGGATGGGATAAAAAAGAAAAATGTCATTGTACGAAAGGGATGGTGCAAGGATAAAAGGACAAAAAGGACAACATAAAATAGTACACAGTGACCAAGGCAAAAATTAATTAAAGTAGAGATCATAAGTCCATGTCAGCAAGTCTGTCTATTCCTTTAGGAGGCACTGAAAAGTCTAAGGGCAGTTGGCAGCAATGATTTCCTACACCATTGACTCTGGCACCTTGGGGGAATCAGTCTGTGACTGAAGGTGCCCCACTGCACTGTGACTAGTGCATGAAGGGGGTGAGAGTCATTGTCCATGATGGAGCAAAATTTGGACAGCATCCTCTTCTCTGCCACCCCCTGGAAAGTGTTCAGTCCCCACAACAGCACTGGCCGTCCTGATTAGCTCATTCATTTTGTTTGTGCCCGCTGACCGGACACTCACCCACCAGCAACCCAACACTTGTATTTGTTCTACAGAAATCTGTTCTAAACAAACCATTTTGTGATCTTAGTAAAACCTATCAGGAAGCTGGCCCCTGGAAGGCTCCCAATTGCCAATAGGTTTCTTTCTGCTATTAGCCAACCAAGTGGATTGCCAACCGCTCCACATGATAGCTCTGTTAGCTTGCTGGCTAGTTAAAGCTAAAGCTCTGGAAAAAGTCTTTAATATATAATATAATATATCACTGCTCTCTGGTAAAAACCTTGTATCTCCAAAAAGTCAACTTTTCAAAGACTAAGAAAAACAGTTTTTTTTCTAGCTTGATGACTGCATATTTTTCAATTTATAAAATTTGTTTTATAAAGGTTTCATAATTCCAAGATGTGTAGAACTTTCTGAACCCACTGAAGAGCAGGTAAATACTCCAAATAAGTTAAAACATGAAAATCACCAAAACTGGATACAAGGTTTTGACTGGATAGCAATCATATTTAATTTTAGAATATATATTCAAACGATTTATATGATTTCTTCTTAGTCAAACCCTATAATAATAATATGAGAACACACACAGCAGTTTTATTGTGTCATGCTAATATATTGAAAGTTGGAGGAAATGTAATAAAAAGTAGCTTACTTAATAATAACTTAATAAAAGGGTTTGCCAACTGCATTTTACAACTAAAACTAAAAACTAAGTACAAAGTTTACCTACAAGCTGCTGGGCAGCAGCATGATACATGTTGCCTCCTCTGAAGCCAGGAGAAGGAATCTGCCAGGCAGCCTAAAAAATGCCAGACCATGCCAGGTGACAGGAAGCAAAGCAAAACAGAGGCCGGTTGGCTCTGTTGAGCAGCCTGCAAGCCAAACCATAAATGTTTGGCTGCCTGGCTAAATCATTTTTAGATGCCTGACAGACTACCTCCACATTGCTTTGCTTTCCAGTTTGGCATTTGGCATTCTTCAGCAGCCTATAAAGCAGTATTACTTGGCTGCCTGGTATGAGTCGATGTCAGTTTGAAGTCTGTGTCGCACTAAAAGAAATAGGTCTGCTCTAAATGACTTAACGGCCCACTTAGGTTACTTTCAAAGAATGAAGAAACAATGATAATTATATGAGGAGACCTTTGCACCCGGAGTCCACAACAAAAATTATGTGGGAGGGTTAAAATTGAGGCAAATAGGCAATTATCTACAATTTCAGTCTTTGGGCTAACACTTACAGTGCATTTCACAGTGGAAAGTGCCATTGTTATGTAGACTACAACACAACATTCAACCAAAACAAGCAATAAATCAAAGGTGTCACTGTCCCAGCCTGTACTGTAGCCTGACCTGGCTACAGTTTGAACCACTATTGTGTTACATCAGTTGGAGCTGGAGAGTAGAAAAACATGAATTCATTCATATGAAAATGTCACAGATTATTACTTTAAAGAGTGGAACTGCTCTAACTGCCAGAATTGCCGCTCTTGTTAAATTTTGCTCAGTTCAGTTGTTCAAGTAGTAAGTTAGGACGCTGTGGGGATGACAGCACTACAATAAAGAGCTGCTATTTTCCTAACTCTATTTTACTGTTCACCAAAACAAAACTCTGAAAAACACTAAGAGAAAATTGCTGTAATTAATTAGTCTACCTTATCATTAAAGGATAATTCTGCTATTTTTAAACCTGGACCCTATTTGTAAATCTGAGCCTGTGAGTACCAAAAACAAACACTTTTTAGTGGATGCACTTTGACGTGGGCAGGTTGCCCCATTGGATTACATAGCAGCCATTTCACAGATTCCGGTTATAGTGTTCTTGCTCAATGTTGGGCCAGTTCCAAAAATTGTTGTCCTTAATAAACATTTAAACCCTAAAAGATGGGAAAAGAAGGGCCCATGTTTACCGGAGTTATCCTATAATTTATGATAAATCCTAACATACCAGCAGTCTCTGGAGAGAACTGACGCAGCAGGGCTTGCTGATAAAGATAATTAAGTTGTCCAAATGATTGACGCACTAGAGGAGATGGCCACAGATAGAACATAACAGCTTCTGTGTGGGTCTGTGGGTGTGGGTGTGTGGGGGGCTACTTGGTATGTGTACTCTTGTGCTCTTACACTGTGGATACGTGGCTGTGCAGTTCAAATCTCACACTGATACAATGGGATGATGTTATTCCAAACAAATGTTATGAATTATTTACTTTGGGGTGGATGGAGAAACATCGCCGGTGGGATGTCAAAACGCATTACATCAACACTACTGTACATTTGGTAAATTCATGGATTTGTCTAGGCTGCGAGCCAAGGAGGAGGTCTAGTTCTGACAGTTTGATGGGTGCTTTATTTTCTTTATTCCGCCAAAAATGACCACAGCACACCGTGTAATTGCAGGGACTGAGTCACCACCCCCTTTTTTTAGCCCCTTTTATCTCCCTCTCTCTCTTTCTGTCTCAATTTGTCTCTTAATCTCTGTGGACCTCTTCACACCTGCATAAACATCTCTTCTAACTGAATAGAGTAAAGACGTGATTGAGCTGGATTTTGTTTGCACTTTGCCTCTAAATGCATCTCAAGGACACACAGCAAAATCGGACTTCCCTTGGAAAATTTCAGATTACCACGCAAAAGTTCCTCTCATAATATTTCCATCCTTTGAAATTGACAATAAACACTGTGTCTTGATTGAGTATGATTGGAGGCGGTTCAGTTATTTTCTGAACTGCCTGCTTGGTTTGACTTCCTGCTTGGCTCTCTGCTCTAAAATTGACTTCCATATACACAGAGTTTGAATATGTGATTTGGAGGATTTTCTTGTTATTATGGCCAAATGTGACTCTGGCCGCCTCCACTGCTGGTTTGAGTGATCAGAACTTCAAAGTGTCACCTGCATTTTATGCATTTTAGCTCTTTGATTAAAACTCACATGGTAATACCAGGTGTAGAGAGGGTCACCGAGACATCACTTTGTTTTCTGTCTCAACTTCCCTCACGCCACCTGTTCTCTCTTTATCTCACAGCCTCTGTTTTGTTAGTTTATTTCTCCCTTTTGTTGCTTCTGCCAATGGAATTAGACAGGGGTTAAGTTTACGCCCCATTCTGTTTGTCTGTTTGTTTGTCTGTTTGCAGGCCACCTCCAAAAGTTATGAACAGATTTGCATGAAACTTTGTGGAAAGGTTGGCCATGGGACACGGAAAAACTGATTCACTTTGCACACCGATTAGCCAGAGGGGGTGTGGAGGTGGCTGTGATAAACTTTTGGTGAACATCCAACATATGGAACTGCCATATCTTCGTAATTGCATAGTGTTGGCAGAGGCTTCTATCACTGAAGAAAACACTGTGTGAAATTTAATTAAAAAAAACTTCGGTTTACACACAGAAATTCTTAGTTCATGTAAATGAGTGTATTTTCAAGTTTAGTTTACTTGGCATCAAACAGTGATAGTGCTTCTCTCCTCGGTCACGCCCAACACACGTTGACTGTTAAAGTAGATTACTTCCTTTTTTCAGTGTTTAAGATTCATGCACAAAAATGAGGAAAACACTGGAAATTTACTTTGTGATGTGAAGCAAAAAACAACTATTGCAATACATTAAATGTGATAAATTTAAAAAATTTTCAAAGTTTTTTATTTTCAGTGCAATGTTTTCTAGTTCTTTTTCTGTTTTTTTTTCTTCCCATTATTGCCTTTGTCTTTTGCTTTCAATTTATCTTGATCTCTTTGCTCTTTCGTCTGTCTCTATCAATATCTGCATTGCCAGATCTCTCTCTCTCTCTCTCTCTCACACACACACACACACACACACACACACACACACACACACACATACACTATAGATCCCTACTTGAGTGTGTGTAGCATCTTTCCCTCTTGGCTCTTGTTTCTTCATCTTTCATGAGCGTGTGTTTTTATGGACTCAAAGAATATGATTTTTTAATTTTGGGTGAGAATACACTGTGTATAGCTCACTGCGTTATTTACTTACAGTCTGACTCAATAACCAGTGTCAGTACAATCATCCTTTTGTTAGACCAAAGGGAAATTGATCCACCAGGACCTCCACAGTCCACACATTCTCATGCTAATCATTTCAGCTTTCATTAAAAGCAAATATCACAAATCTTTTATTCAGAAGGCCTTCCAGAACTTCTGTGCCCACTTTTAAATTGGATTATCCTTCCCTGTAATCAAGTCAAATGATTACAAATTATTTACTTTTTCAAATGTAATTGGAGGCTTCCAGGCTCAGCAGTCTCGAATATTTATTCTAACAGGAGAGATTTTGTACCACTGAATGGGTGTTTGTCTACCTTTTAACTTTATGAGCTGCAGTGGAAAATGTGACACAGACTGCACCCTCACGAATTCAAAAGCAGTCTCATTACTGATTCTCTCCATTGCTGTTTTTATATTCAGCTTTATACAAAGTGTTCATTTTTCATTCATTGTTATTCACTCCTGTGATGCTGTGTGCCAGTTTGTCTTTTTTTAATTGACTCACTGGTGGATCTGCTCTGATGTATTGTTTTTTTTTTTTGTTTTTTTTATTGCTACTTTGCTCAGCTGAACATTTTTAATTTTTAAAGGCATGCAGTGTACTGTGTGGTGTGAATAGATGCCACACAGTCTGTCCCATCCAACTGCTGTCTCACTAGTACTATATGAATGTGAGACGGCCGCGTAAAGGTCAGTCATAAATCCGCTTCTGTAATTGACCGATGGGCCTTTGCTCCCCCAGTCTCACAACATACGTCCTTCTCACTGTGCTGCTCTCTATACAGCCAGTCAGCCTGTTGTCACTCAAACTGACTCATAATTGTTTGTAATAGCTTTCATACTCTGTCTCTGTGCCCGTTTCACTCCTGTCCTGTTTCTCTCTGTTTTCCTCTCTCGCTCTGTCCTTTTATTTCACCTGTCTATCCACTGGATTTACTTCTGGCTCTTTCCAAAGGGGTTCAGATCAACTGACTGGATGGATGTAGGGGGTTATGGGGTGACCAAACATCCTCTTTTACACAGACATGTCCTCTGCACCCTGATATGAGCAGTGTGTGTGTGTGTGTGTGTGTGTGTGTGCGTGTGTGAGGGTCCTCTTTTTCCGGAAACACAATGTCATCAGCCTAGGGAGTTGGTAAGTCTCTAAAGACAGACACATGGCCGAGCCGTCTGTATCCTTGCATGCCTGAAGCTCATGTAGGAAGTGAAGGCAGATATGTGGTCATTTCCCTCCATCTGCATCCGCTTTGCATTTGGGTAAATAAGTCCTGCTAGACATGCAATTATGACTCCAACCCATTTGTACTGTGTTTACATGAACTTCAGTAATCAGATTACTTGCCTCGGATAGCAGTTCCCCAATTTCTCAACTATCAAGTAAATGAGAACGCCAATTTCAGTCATCAATGTAAGCAATTAAGAGGAGTCGACATATTCAGGCTGGTTTTCTGCTGGAGAAAACAGATTACTGGGCCATCTATTATCTTTCCCCGATTTCTTTCTCTTTTTACAAGTGTATATAAGTGTAAATAAATAAAGAAACTGATTGGATAAATACAATAAACACACATTGTAAAAAGAGGAAAAAGTTTCTGTTCTGCATGCTAATTGAGGAATACTGAACAGTTTTAGGTCAACATTAGCGGCAATGAGAAATGGACGTTTCCCCAAGTTTAGTCAAGCTCAGAGAACCCCCCTTTTTCATCGGGGCAAATGTAACAAGAGGCCGACTGACCTGTGTTGTCGTTGGGCTGCGAGTAGCTGCTGCTGCCCTGTAAGCTGCAGTGACAGGCCAGAGGAGGTCGTGGTGGTGGAGAAACCCAAGGAGTGCATGTAAACGGGATGCTTCATGATGTCCCGGTTTCTCTCAGGAACCAGGTTTCCAGCTAATGCTAGCTAGCTGCAGTTAGACACATATGCTTTGTTTATGTCTAGCAATGTCTTGTTTGACCGGCTCTGTCAGTGTTATAGTATGTCTATTCCTTCAGGTTTGGGGCTTTGTCAGTAAATTAACCATGCATAGACAGCATTGCAATCTCATACCTTGGTTTTGTTTCCAAGGGGAACACATTTTCATGGCCGGTGTGTCGGGACAGCTTCTGGTTTTGTCTTGTACTCAAACTTTAACAGGCTGCATCACAGAGTCTCTCTGGAGCATTAGAATAGATTGTGGAGGATAGAGGCTGGCTTTAGGGAATAGGGGTGGGTGACTACATGGGAAGATGAGTCTGTGTCACCTTTCATTCTTTTAAATCCAGCTCATACGACTGACTGCGCTCCACATCTTAATAAACCTCCTTGACGTCATCTGTCAGGTTTTATTTTAGACTCCCTATTTCTGTTCTTATCGCTAAAGTTGTGTTTCAGGTAGAGGAAGTACTAGAGATGTATCTTATTTGCTGGAGGCTTTGCTGAGCCGCCGCTGCACCTTGGCCCCATCCCAAAAACAAATCTTCAAATCAAACAGTTCCGCTCGACTCACAGCCGTCTGTATTTACACCGAATATTCAAGTAAACACTTGGCTGAGAGACACAAGAGATGTGTGTTACAACATGGTAATTTGGTTCTAGTATAAAACACTCAGGAAAGAACAAAGACACTTTTTTTTAACCACAAAACAAACAGGACAAATCTCTGGTTTCCTCCTTGGTGGGAATGAAATACTCTTCCCCCTGTGCAGAGCCACTTTTAAGCTGGTGAAACGGATGCATTTTACCAAAACTTGTGTTGAGCAACATTAAAGGAGGGCAGAGTGGAAGACGTCACAAAGGTAATTGTAAGGGTAATTTGAATCCAAAACTTTTAGGCCATAGAGTTACCAGGATGCCTGCAGATGATCCTTACAACACTGGGTAGTTTTTGTGACAATATTTGCAACAGAACGAGTGAAAACACACAGCTTGAAGTAAACTGACTCACCGACCGACTGCCCGCTGTCTGTGCTCCTGCAGACATGATGGGCTGAATGACGATCTCACTGGCTGGCTGCTTGGACAACAGACCTTGTCATCAACTTGCCCAGACTTAGCCGACTGTTTGTCTGGCTTAGTATCTTCAGATCTCGCCTGGTGATTGACTGAGGGCCGGCTACAGGTGCGAGCTGCACGAGGGGAGATGATGAATGTCAGAGGCACCTAGCAGGACGGGCTGGAGATACAACCAGCGTGACTAATGATGTCTGATTCCCCCTGCTCCGTCTACCACGGCAGCTTTCCCACAGACACTTTAAACTTACCTTTTAGCTGGTGTCCCATTCAATAAAAATGAGGAATGGCGTGTGATTTCGGTGTGGATAAAGAAAGAAACAGATTGGCCCGGACAGCCAGCTCTGCGGAATTAGAGAAAAAGAAACACTGCTGAGGGAAATCGGTTCTGTACAATTACGGGAAACTCTGCTAAACGAGAGGTGAAAGTATCAACATGATTCTTTGGACTGCATGCCTTGTCAGCTTCACCTCTGCTTAATAATCTGGTGG
Source organism: Holocentrus rufus (assembly GCA_900302615.1). NCBI lineage: Eukaryota > Metazoa > Chordata > Actinopteri > Holocentriformes > Holocentridae > Holocentrus > Holocentrus rufus. Next base: position 23,539 of record OMLF01013166.1, on the reverse strand, counting down.
AGGGCGAACACCCAGAAATTCCAGAAAGCGGTGGGCACAAAGCCAAATCTGAAAATTGCCAACAAGTAATGTGTTCAAGCTGCATGTCACCATAGCTTTGGGGAAAAATGGCTCTGAAACGTGCTATGACACTGACTGTTGTGCAGGTTCAATAAAACTTAACTCAGGTAAATGGACATTTTGGATGTGAGTCATGCACTGTATTGACCAGTGTGCTCATATGGTCCATGAGGTTTTGGCCATAGTGATGTGGTGCCACATGGAGTATTGATTTTAATACATACATATAAAAAGCCCATGAACATAGGGTCACCTTGGGGGAAAAGTGCACAACAAGGAGCCTCCTGCAGCATTACAAATTGAATAAGGTGGAAAGGTCAAATCAATATTTAATTAGCAGAGACAGACATTGAGGCGTATTTGACATGTCAAATCCCACTCCAGGTGGTCTTACTTCTCCACACTGTCAAGTCTCACTTCATTCACTTCTTCTCCTGCAAAGCAAAGGCAGAGACAAAGTCTGAAAAATCGATTTAAGAAACCCCAGTGAGCTCAACTACATCCGGCCCATATTTATTTTTTTATGTTTATTTTTTTCAGTTGTCTCAATGGTTGCTTTATACCATTGACTTTCTTTTTTTTTTTTTTACTGGATACTACTTGGATTATATTTTTTCCATCTGTTCCTTTAAATATACTCAGGATCTTCCAGGTTAGAGCTTTATCTTGCTGCATGCGGAGCACACTCAACAAATCAGTCCAGTGTTTTATCTCGCTGTGAAGCCGATCAGAAGGCAACGAAAATGCCAAGTAGAGAAATGACGCAGTAAAGAGTCTGCAGGAAGTCTGAGAAAAGCCAAGATCTCTACCTGATTTGGACCATGCATGCACGGAAAAACACATTAACACATCAAATTCAGTGATCAAGCTCCAGTCACAGTACCCATAATCCATTGCTGCTCAATTTTGGGCATTGACAGTTCTTTTTTTTACTCCCATCATTTATTTTTATTTTGTTTTTCTGCAATGCCCTCTAATGCCCTACAAAGTGTTATAATTATTATTATCATTATTACTATATGTAATCACATTATAATTCTCAAATAAAAATGAAAACTTCCCAGCCTGCTCAAAACCGGATGCATAAAATGCATTTAATGTGCCATTATACTATATTATTAGGGTGCCATGTTGAGGCGTTTGAAATAAATTCTGTTTATTTCCTGAACACAAAACCTGCTCTATTAGTTATGAGCGTATTGACAAATGTAGTGATGCAGTGCGAGTGAGGCTGCAGTGTGAGCAATTTTACGATCAGCTTCACAAGTCACCATACATGATTTCTCTGTTTACATTCTTCTCCACAAATCTATGGTCTTTCGCTTCACCTCCCACATTTCTAAATTGTTTTTAGCTCACTACCTCTCTCACACATGCAGGAAACACATGAAACACACACACACACACACACACACACATGGGCAGGTAGTGGAGGCTTTCATCCTGCTATTGACGTAAGTGTCGGATTACAAAGGCTTGCGGTGGAGCTTCCATCCCAGCCACATTACAAGAGAAATTATGTCTATTGATGTTAAGTCGCACCACATCTTCGTTGGACACCTTGATTTGTACAGTCTTTAACATTTACATGGGTTGCCAGTTGTGTTTCGTGAGGCATTTTAGCAGTATATTTATAGCTCCAGATGAAGTGGTGAATAAAAAGGTAAAGAAAACACTGACCTCCAGCTGGGGAAAAACATAAGACAGAAAAATACCAGTATAAACAAAGATGAATCATCTTTTCAGAAAAGTATACATTTATTTCTACCTTTTCCCCTTATTTTTACATTAATCAGAGACTACTGACACACCATAATTTTTTCTTATAAAGATTCATGTCAGCAAAGTGGGTATACTCTATTTCTGCAAATAAAAATGTGGAAAAACTGAGTCCAGGTGGGCTTGCCCTCCATTACATTCCAGGTTACAGCCAAGTAATCTGATTATTTCCATAAGTAAATGTTCAAAGTATGAGAATCACACCTTGTTCTGCTTTAGAAATGGAACTGGTGCTTTTCAAACTAGTGTGATGAGCACAGAGCTAGTCTTCTTTCATTTTTTGTGCTTTTATTCTTATGCTATTTTGAGGGGAAAAAACATTCAGACAGTGCACATTCTTGGAAACTGTTTCCACAAACCTCACAATAGCCGACAGTGCTGTGTGCACAGCTGAACTGGGTGTTTGGGTGACAGCACGGTGCTATCACACTCATAATCACAGTGAAAAAAAAGACCTGTCAGGCATTATTGCCAGGCTAATAGAACGACTGTTTATCAAATGTGAAGTGTAGTTTCAACTGACATAATCCTCAACATTAGTCTTGCTTCCACACACACACACACACACACATCTTCCTCTCTGGGTCAAATGGAGTCTTCCTGTTCAGGCTGTATTGTTTACAGATTAGATTATGTCCTTATGTTTGCTGCAGCCCCCGAGCGTCTTTCAGAGCAACACGGTGTGAATGTCAATGTTAGTGTTAGAAGGCACAAGCCGTAACTGGCCGACTGAAAGGCTTTTCCGAAAGCCTCGTCCCAGTATTTCTTCTGTGTAATCTGTACTTCTGTGATTTCAACTCATCATCTGAGTTGAAATCAAATTTTTCAGTGTATTTATTAATTTATTTTTTTCCTTGCTGATTTCTGTTGATTCCACACAAACGCATCCCTCATTATTCAGTGCAATGTGGAGTCCAGGTGAAGTCAAGTGTATTATATTTCCCTTTATCCAAAGCATTGAATCAATCCTGCCTTGGATTGACTGTCACACATTCTTGCCTATGTGTTTAATTGTCAGGATCTGTCAAAGCACCTAATTATACTGATTTCCATCTGAATGTAATTAAGATGAGGAGTCTGTTGGCTTTCCTGCACATTTCATCCAAACCAAGCTCACAAGTAAAAATCACTGAGAAGCATTAATTGAAACTTCAATATAGTAACAGATGTCAAGTGGATTTTGGGATTTCACAATTAATATATTTACAGAATATAATTTGTTTAGAATTCGCTCTTTCGCTGAACAGGTGAATGTCCCTGTGATAAGCAATAAAGATCTGGTTTGAGTTTGGTATTCACTGCCATGCCATGTCAGTTTTAATATTTATAATATGTTGACTTAATTGTGTGATTGCGTTGCTCAACGAAGCGTGTAATTGTTGATGTTCTTGTCTGTGGGAGCATATTGGACTTTTGTGTGGATGAGCGGCGTCTTCTTGGAAGATGAATAAGCTGTGTGAGTACGTGCCCGCGTTCACGTCTGTTTTGTTGATTTGTCTGCGAGAGCTGTTTGTTTGCTTGCGTTCACAGAATGGCTTTCAGCAGCACTTAAAAGCCAGAGGAGTGCTTTGCCGTGACAGATGAGCTTCCCGTATCACCGCAAACATTCCTCTGCTTCCTGGCACCTCCGGGGGAAACCTCTCGCCAACCTCATGGGGTCTCGCTAAGGCTGCGCCTCATCAGTGAGCTTTATTACAGTATACATCCTGCAGCCCACAGAGAGAGGACGTACAAGGAGGGGGGTGGGGTGGGTTGTAAGTAGGTGAGATGCAAAATAGAAGAAGTAAAACTGAGAAGGAACTCACGACTCACAGCATCCATTTTGACATGAATAGCAGGTAAACACAGGTGTTACTAATGACATTAACGAAGGTTCTGTTCCATACAGGTCTAACGGAATCTGGGTTCTGCTATTGTTCATGCTGGCTCACTTGAAAGACTCTGCTATACTTAAATGTCATACCATTTCCACCTTTGTGAGTCCACTGGTTTGGTTCTGATGGTTAGCATTTTGTGTTAGCTTAGCATGAAGTCCACAGGAGTTATTAGCAATAAAAAGAAAAAAAAATAACAAACAAAAAAAAAAGCTGAAAGCAACTCCGAAACTGTATTATTTAATTAAATTAAATTAAATTAAATGTAACTGTTAAATTTTTAAATTATTGTAATATAATAATAATTTAATTTCAAATACATGATACGTTGCATAAATTAGACAGCTTCTGTAATGTTTACTTTTTCACTTTGATGGAGCTAGGCTAATGACTCCTGTAGACTTCAAGTCTTTATGCTAAGCTAACATGAAATGTTATGTACAGGAACCGAACCAGTGGATGTTCAGAGATGAAAGTGGTATCGAACATCTTGTCTCAGTCTGGGTTAGTTGGCAAAAGGGTATTTTGCCCCAAACATTGGAGTATTCCTTTAAAGAAATTTTAAGAACAGATTGTAGGATGTGACCCTTACCCCCTGCCACCAACATTGCTGACACCATTAAAGTCAGCAGATAAACTCCTTGATCCATCCTTTGATGATAGCCTGATAAAGCTTATTCACAATCTGTCTCTGTGCTCCTGTTACAGTAAACCTTTAAAGGGCACCTATGTACAAATGTACTTTAGGATTTCACTTTAGAGAGGGTGAGAAAAAGTTGTTCCTGATTCTTGGGCAGGTAGGGCAACATTACGTCGATAAACTGCTCTTACTATGTCACACCCCATCCATCTCAATCGGCTACAAGACAACATCTGACACGAATTTTAATTGGAACTTAGTAAATAAGGGTGTATTATTTAATAATGGTGTGATGGTTGACACATTCTGTCATTAATTATGACAGATTGTCTTGGGAGGCAGTATGGCGGGGTCAGTGGTAGAATGACATCACTCAGTCTGGATAGAGTTGGGGGATCTAATATAGAAAACACCCACAAAGACAGACCTGGCAAACCAGGGATGGAAGTTTTATTTTGTTTTCAGGAGGTTAACTGAGACAGGTGCTGTTGTTCTTTCATTTCCCTTTGGCCCTTGGTAATACATAACAACATATGTCACATGGAGGCCAGTTGGCGATCAGAGGGGAAGTGAGCAGGAGAGCACCTGGGAATTTAAATGGAACGCACTTGCCCATGTAGGCAGTGAGCCCACGATTTGTTGCTTTTTACAGGTTGAAGAACCTGCTGACTCAGGGAGGCAACACTGTTTTCTGTGGAGGATCACAATACAGAACTCACTTTTTGGTTTTGAAAGTTTCTGTTTCTGATCATTAGGTTATTATTATTCATATTATTAATGTTCCATGGCGGTAAGTTGGGGTATAGAACAGTAAGTAATAAGACATGTTGAATTTTCATAGGATTACCATATGGATATTGGTTCATTTGCTCCTCCTGCATGTTGACATAATGTCAGAAATAATGGAGAACTGCCACGCATTGTTGTCAGTATGCAAATCTGCAATGACCACTGTTGTTGACTTAAGTTATTCTGACAAATGGCACTTAGTTAGGGGAAGTCAAGTAGTTAAACTGCTAATAAATAAAATGAAACAAGTATCTGACTTCTTGATGTAACTGTTGATGGGAAAGTCACTCTTGAACAAATATCAATGCATATATGACAGCTAAAATGCTCCTATTTGGTTGTTATATAGAAAATAATTATCTCATCTTATGCTATGCTAAATATGAAAACCCACTGTTAAGTGGGTTTTCATATTGCCATAATGCCAAGAAAGAAAGAAAAAGAAAGAAAGAAAGAAAGAAAGAAAGAAAGAAAGAAAAAAAAAAAAGAAAGAAAGAAAGAAAGAAAGAAAGAAAGAAAGAAAGAGCATACAGTGAGGAATGTTGATCAGTCTTTTGTTCGGTGAACCAGTCATTCTATCTGACTGACTTCCCTCCTCTGGCTAATGAGAGCGACAGGCTTCCCCGTGAAAACCTGTGGGAAAGTCATCTCTAAGCTCCTGTGTTGGCTCTAACAACAATTTACGGTGCAAATTCCCAGAGCTGGATGTGGATACCCCCTGTGTTGGTTTAGCTACCTCCAGTGACTGGGTAATAACATGCTGTTCATACGCTTCACCAAGTCTCTCTCCACCTCTGTCTGGCTCTCCCCCTCTCATTCTCATTCTGCATTTTGTCTCTGCTTTCTCCTTTCAATTTTTCACCATTTCTTTCTCTTTCTCCTCTCAGATCCCTCTTTCATTACTCTACTTCCTCCATTTCCAACCTCTGTCTCTCACTTGCTCAATTTCTTTCCTGCGGTAATTCATCTTTCTGGGTGTGTGGGTGCAGTTTTCTGCCCGGTTGCATTGTTTTCTTGACGCTGAGGAAATTTACCCCGGAGAGTGAAGAGAAGTAGTAGAGCCATAGCTCATTCACTCAGCTAGTGAGGCAAATGAAAAGGGAATCAAGACATATGGCTCTCTTGCTCCCAAATGCAAGTTACTCTGAAATATCTGACCGTGGTACTCAAGACCACAATTACTGTTGAACTTTGCTCTATTACTAAAAACTACAAGATCTAATGTGGACTTTCTTGGACTAAAGCATGCCAAGGATCAGTTTGCCCTAACCAATGACACCAATAATGCATAATCAAATTACAATAGGACTGTGAAGGACACTGTCTGGAGGGAAAAAATGCACACCATTAGCAGCCATTCTACAATAATTTACATCTCCTGTCAGTGCAGGATTTCTTCTTAAACTTCTTCCTGGGAGATAAAGCAAATGTTTGGCAGCAAGAATGTAAAAGGCAGGACTTTGACAATTGTTATATCTTCAGGTGCAAAGGGGCACATGTCAGTTAAATTAAATTAGGATTAAAATCCAAAGTGTTAAGTAACTTGTTATTTTTGAGCAAGATATTGCAGAAATTAGTCGCAGGAAGTTAACAGGTGGTCAGTCAGTTTGAAAGGATACTGAAGGCGATCAGTCAGTGATTTTGAGGTATCAGGTATGGAAACATTACTAGACACACAAATTTGTTGTAATGTTATGTTTCCTTGTGAGATCTTGAATATAGGTAACCAAAGATGAATCAAGTTTTCCAACACTTATTCAAAAAAAAAAAAAAAGTGACCAAACATTATGAACTCAGGCTCAAAGTTCATCAATCTGCATTTTGGCAACAGGAGATCGACTTTATGTCTACCTTTGTTTTTTTGGCAGGGAGGTCCAGTTTGAGAACCACTCGGGGCTACTGGGCTGTGATGACTCTCAGCTAATCGGACCTGATGAACTGCCAGCTGAACAAGCTGACAATATTACTATGCCTCTGTTATTATGTGCCCAGCAGTTTTTCATCTCATTCAGAAAGAGTCCCATTTCTAATTTCAGATCGGACCTTTGTGGTGCTTTCGAGTGCAACAGCTGCTGTTTTTCATGCTCCTATGATTACTCAACCATACAAAAACGCAGTTGCAGGGGAAATGTATTGTGATCCACTGCTGAAAATAAAGGCGAGGCAGTAAATGTGAAGCGCTACAATTTTCTGTATTTGGATGGATTCGTTTCACTGGGCAAAAGCTCTTGATTTTCTCTCTCTGCCTCGCAGGCTGCAGCTCATCATCCTGAGTGTCGAGCCTCATCGTTGGCCAGGATGTGCTGCAGTGTGTCACTGCTTTCCGCCTCCAAAACTTTTTGATTGTCAAGTCATTCCTTCTGACCAGCAGCCCCGACGCTAAGCCTTCCTGTCTGTCTGTCTACTGCAGGAGCTTTCCTGTGAAGGAATCTGCTAAGCTCTTCTCCAGAGCCGGGGAACTAAGACTAGCCATGCGAGTGACACACTAAGAATAGAGGGATTATACGTAGTCCTTTAAAAACAGAGGAGCTAACCAAGGAGCAAGTTCATCACAATGTCCCAGCTTTGATCCACTTGTCCTCATTCGTGCAGTTCTCCAGTTCCTCCCAGTTCACCTTGATTTCCAGACAGCCAACCTGAAGTCACGCTGAGAGCCGGACGTGACAAGACTTGATGAACGTGCGGAGCAGTAATTTGGCCTCCTCTCCTCTTCTCTCCTCTTCTCCTGACACAAAGCAAACAACCAAAGCCCAAAGTCAATCCTTCCACAGCCTTTAGCCCTGAAGCAGAAACATGGAAGCTATCGGTTGTGGCATGAAGTAGCTGGTTGATCTTGATGGATCCTCCAGCTTCACAGCGGTGCCGATGACATTTACCTGTTTGTTCGAATCCTTACAAAGTCCACAGGGACCAAGCTGTTAAGGCCAATGAGATAAAGAGAGTGAGAGAGGAATAGAGATGAAGAAAAGAGGTCCAAAGAGGGAGAGCCAGGTGGATGAGAGGCTGTTCAGATGGACAAAACAACTGGATAGAAGCTCCTCACCTGCTGTCTCAAAGCACCAAGTTGAGTGGGTCTGGAAATGTCACCCGGCAGTGCAAAAACCAAACACTGTCATTTAGATTCATCATGCAGTCATTAAGGAAACATTGCTGCGTGTGCCCCCTACTCACAGGCTATAAGTTATTCGGACAGGGTAGTTTCTTTACGTCATTGTAGGCGCTCTTAAATTTCCATTTGGCAGGATTGAGCAGTGGACCAGACAGGAAAGGACAAAGGGAGAAAATTGCAATTTCACACCCACATCCGGATCACCACATGGAAAAAATCGTGCCGGCCTTTTAGTGGAATTGGATGACGAAAGTCTTTCTCAAGATGTGGAAATGAAAGAATGTGGGTAAAATTAGAATAACGCAAGTGTAAGTGGAGATTTCAAACAATAGCAACCGTGTTGAAATTAAAGTCCAATTTAGCTGTTAGATGGACAACCACGCAGCCACAATTTTAACGTATTTCAGTGATAAAATGTTTGGAAGTTCTCTGTCAGTCTAAACCATTTCTTTTAATGACATAGCTATTAGATATTCATTAGATGTATTATTCCAGTAATCCACTGATTCTCCTGAAGGGTCTTCATAGATCAACATCTGTATCATTCAAGTTCTCCATACAAACAGTCTATTATACCTGGACATTGTTCATGTGGTCAGTGTTTTAATCAAAGAACGTTTCTCAGTGTCCAAAACCCACGGTACAGTTTGAGAAAAGTCCTTTGAGGGAAACATCAATCGCACAGTAAAAGACAGAGAGACATTTGTGACCTGTTTCTTCTGAACCATAGGGTTTGACTCACTGTGCCACATATGAGAGCAACGTGGTGTCCCCAGCTGTCCTTCAGTTAGCATGTAAAGTGTGACATGTGACATCTTCTGTTGGTCACCTTGGATCTAGAGAGCTCACTCCTTCCAGGGCTGCAGGCGAACCTGCTCCGCGATTGACATTTGTTTTCAAAGCCTTTCGCTGGTAATCTTTACCGATGCACTTTCGAAAAGGTCAGACACTGCTATGCTAAGTGGTTTCTGTGTGTTGTTTGTGTGTTGTTGTTGTATGCTAATGTGTAGTTCTCTGTGCCATGTGCATTGGGGTGTGTGTGCTTGTGTGTGTGTGTGTGTGTGTTTCTTATTCTTTGTGCACCACATATTCTTGCTTACCTGGTGAGGGAGCCTGTCTGATGGTAATAAGAGGAGAGACATAAACAAGCAATACATTATTATATATTCATATTTTCACTTTATTCATTTGCAGTGAAATGAAATAACATTCTCTTCTCCAGACCTTGTGCTATACAGCAGAATTTGACCAGTCTCAATCTCCATTTCAAATAGGTGAAATGTTCTGGTGGTGGAAATACATTGAAATAAGGTGTCAATACATATTCAAGATATGGCACATGCAGCTACCTGCCTACAGGCTTGTGCTGTATCAGAGCCCCAGTAGGGTCTAGGCAGCAGCAGGCAGGCTTTAACTGCATGTATAAACAAAGACATTAAAGGGATACACAGTATTTGCCACATGTTTCATTCATTATGGCTGTCTGGTGAACTTGTTTGGATGATGTGAGAAGATGTTTGAAGGAATGAAGCTCTATTATAGCCTATGTACAGTGGCTAAAGCCTTCACAGATACAGCAACAGCACAAATCAACAGAAACAGGGACTTATTGACCAACACAAGGCACAGCTATTTAACATCATCGATAATTGAGAGAACAATGAAAAAAATTTTTTACAGATTATGTTATGGCATAGTTAAAGTAGTATGCTGAGTGTTGAGCTTTTTTTTTATCAACTTATTGGTATGAAATGAGATGACTGTAGTGGTAGGCCAATAAGTTTAGTTGACAATTAGCATTGTCTCCATGATGCTACCATAATACATCAAAGTACACTAAATATTGGATACACAGACATGAAACTGCTACTGATCATCTTTTTGCACAATAACAGTAACTTGATCAAAGGAATGATTTTCCAAAAAGTCTGCATAAAAAAATCCCACTGAATCTTTATTAATTAAACAGCTTTTTCACAGTAATAATTAAAGAACTTGATTCCACTCTTTTATGGGTGTTTTACTTAGCAGCCCTCAAAACAAGGCTGCAAGATAACAGTGAATGAAGTCAGACTTCTGTATAACACTATTAGCAATGTGTTGAGTGATTCATCTGATTCATCCTGTTGAGGCTGTGCGTCATCGGTGTCATTACTGCCGTCTCCTATGATGACATCTATTGATTTCTATTTCTGGTAAATAAGTTTGTGGATTTGTTTTATGAATGCAGTGACAGACCTTGACCCTCTGTGAATAAACATTTTGTTTTCATAAAACAGAGAGGCTTAAAAACTGATGTGTGTGGTAAAAACACATCTACAACTTAAATCTCTAATTACATCGCCTATATGGGCACACAGTATACATACACAGACAGAAAAAGCATCACCCACGCACAGTTACTGTATATACTATACACTCTTTCTGCAAACAGGTATACATTCTCTCTCGCTGTGTGTTCACACTGCAAACAACATGATCAATAAGTCACTGGAAGTCCATTGATTTTTTTATAGAGCCGGGCAGAGAAACTCCAATGTGAGGACAATCATCAAGCTGAGACAAGTGGCCTCAGCTGAACTTTTCATTGTCATCGTCATCAAGAGCCAGACATCTGCTTTTCCTTGTTTCCCTATCATGATGAAAGCCTTTATATGTCTCTATTTTTTACCTGGATACAAACCACACTCCTGAATGAGTTCTTCATTTCAAGATTGAATCCCTTAAGACAAATGACAAAATGAAGGTATCTCAATATTTGTTTTAATTAAGGGGTAATCAAAGCTTTCCTGATATCCTTTAATAAAACATTTCAGGGATAATTGAAATGGTATTTAAAATACCTTAGTAGTATACTGAATGTTACCTTACATTTTAGGTGAAAGTGGCATTTCAGGAATAATTCAGAAATCATAAAATGTATCATATTAATGTAAACCAATGAGGGAGTAAGAACTTAAGAACTTTTGATTTAATTTTACTTTTAAGGAATTCATTGAGGGACCCATTAAAATGACATAAATTGAACTTTTTAGATGGATTTTATTCTGGGATTCTAGGACTAATTCAAAATTTCTTTCCTAGTGCTGCTGGTGTGACTTGGTTTCATGAATAGTAGATTCTGTGCAAAACAGATGAGAACTTGATGTCAGCCACTCAAAGCTTACCAGTTCTCCTAATCTATTATTCAAAAAGTCTAGGAGAAGTTTGAGAAGTATAAACTTCTCAAAACCAGGCAACAATTTCATCCTTTGTTTTTCTCGTTTCTTTTCAATAATTGCGAACTCTTCAGTACTTACTAGCTATTACTGCTGTTAGCTCATGAAAACGATGCTGCCTCATTAAAGGCACAATTAAAGTAGCAAAAAGTTCATGATTTCCATGTATTCACCTATTTGTCTTGGACAAAACTTTATAGACAACTTAAAGTTGGACCAGTTAATGGTAACATGAATATATTATTTACTGAAGTGTTGACATTTGAAAGTAGAAGAGCATGGGACGATGTAAATATGTTCATGTGACAGTGGGTTCACAGTGAGTTACGTGCAAGCTGCTAGCACTGTGTATTTCATTCAGGTTGTCTGAAGATTATTTTCCATGTAGCACCAGCTAATCTATCTGTATCTGTGTGTATATGAGATTGCAACTGGAGCATCTGTGGTCGATTAATCTGGTTTATAGAAACAGAGTGCAAATAAGTCTTGCCCAGCCCAGAGGAGAAAACATTCCTGTTCTTCACTGACTTTATGTTGTGTGACTGTCTCCTTGTGATTTGGGTTTATTAAAATCTCTGAAAGCTGCTGTGTGGTGGGAAGCGTAAAACAAGGTCCAGAATCCAGAATCAAGATTTTATAAGAGTCCAAACCGAGCTTTTAGGAAGAGAAAAGTGGACGCAGGCGATAAGATGTGAAATGCTGTGGGTTACAACTATGGGACTCTGGTGCTCAGTACGTTCACGTGTACAGCAAGCGTTTTGCTACTCACATAAGCGCAAATATTGGAGGGGCACAAAAAAAAAAAAACTGACACGTACTGCTTGAGTTCGGAGATCATTCATATCAAAAGATTCAACAGAGCATCGCAAAATTAATGTCATGTAGACTAACACCTTTATTTAAACAAACCATTATCTCTAATGGAGGTTTTCAACAGCTGTTGAAAGCATCATTGTAGGGCTGCCCCCTGAAAGTCAACGAGTCAAATCAGCAGTTGCAGACCCCCGCAGCAATAGAATAGTCTTTTTCTTGTGCATTGCAATACCACAATAAAAGAACAGAAAAGTCAGTTGGTGGAGAAAAAAAACAAGGACCGCTATTCAATGGTGGAAAAGAGCTAAACGGATACTTTGCAGGCTTTACATATCTGATTAACACAGTCAAAGTAAGCATAAGTAGCCTATAGTGATATGCCTGCCTACACCGCAAATAATCTCCATCTTAACTTAAAGTAATTTAGTCTCATATTCAGTGTCACAATGCTTGTTTTTCTTCTAATCCCACTTGTTTACAATGCGAATCAACTTGTTTCCAGAATTTTCTTGAATCAGGTGTAATTTTTTTGATCTTAGTGGGCTGATCTGCCTTATTCTGCTTTATTCAAGATGTTCATGCCTGTTCCTAGAAACATTCCTGAAACAAGTTTAACTGCATTGGAAACAAGTGGGATTATCTCATCTTATTGGCAGATTTTTTGACTTTCTGAAGAAAAACAAGCATTTAAACACTGAATATGAGACTAAATTGTCTTTTAAGAGGAAGATTTTTTGCAGTGTACAGACCTGCGGTTTCCCCTTGTGACGCTTTATTTTATTGTTGCGGGAAAAACTGAAACATTACGTTGTTTTCATCTAAGAAAATAAGTAGCTTTATTTGTTCTTTTATTTTTTTACATTTATTTATATAGCCTACATGGGCCTTTTTATTTTAAATAAAATAAATACATGACTTGTTTGTAACACCTAGCTAACTCGCCCTAGGTCATTAGCTAATTAACGTTATCAACAACACACTGCCTGTAGGTGGCTTTACTGTAGCCGGCTCTAAACAAAGTATTTTCCTCCCTGCTGTGGTCTTTTTGCTGGAACCCTGGAGGGCACTGAAAAAAATGTGGAACAGGCTACATTGTTTCAATTATGGTTTCCTTTCTTTCAGTCGGTACTGAGCTTTTCTAAATCCCTCTTCCTCTCTAGTGGACACAGCATGCCAAATAATATTTAGACATAACTAGCTTCAGGTATTTTCCTAGCTGCCTCACAATTGGTTTGCGTGCATTGATTGGTAGTGACTGTTTTTATCTCTAGTGGGCGTGGCTTTTCAAATATGATGCATTGCGCTCTGACTCTATATGCATACACATGGATACAATAGCGATAAATTAATAAAAAGAAACATTGTGGATTTCAGCATTAAGAGATGTGGTTAAAGGCTCTTGTGCTGCCCACAATTGATCAGACAGGAGTGACCCATTGGCCAAGTTGCTCACAGTGTGTTGAAGCACAATCAGCCATCAGCCATCAAGAGTGTGTGTGTACAAGTGCTAATCTTTCACACTTAACCATCCATCCAGACACACACAGACATAGTCCTCCATTCTCCTGGCGTTTCAAGATGCAGACAAACGGGAGAGGCCGTCCCCCTCTGATGCTCCACAGCCTCCTCTGCCAAAACCAGACAACGGTCCAGATTGTTTCTCATCTTTGTGTGACTCCTAAATGAAGAGCATGAGTCCCCAGACCTCTTCGCCTCCCTCGGATCGTTAAAGTGGCAGCTGGTATGAAAACATTAGAGTGGGTGCGCTGTGGCTCTTAATGCATTTGGATGGCTCCTCCGCCTGCTCCTACAGACCCACCATCATGGCAGACTCCTTGTGACGAAAGCTTTCCGCTGCCTTTCCGTGCTTTGATTTAAACGTCACGGATCAGAGGGCTTTACAGTGATGCAATCCCAACATATGCATTACATGTTCCACACCGCCGCCACTGTCATGCACAAGTACTCGCGGTTCAAGGGATTAATTACAGCTGCCCTTTCTCCGTCCACCGTCCCAGGATTTTTAAAGGGAGTTATCAAAGCAGAATAAGAGAGGTACCAGAAATAACCATAAGCTCCGTCTGCAATATTTACACAAACCTCTTGGACATTCGTATTTCAGCGTGTAAGCAGCATGACAGGACTGCCCGCGGTGCACCAGACTGTCTTCATACTGTCATTTCACAGAGCTTGCACATCAACAAGAAAAGTTCTGCCAAAAAGAGGTGATTCTGCTGAAAAGCTCTAAAAGTTGACGTGACGGAGCAGGTTTGGAGGCAACAATGCAAGAGATCGTTCCTATACAGCTGTCTCTGCAACTTGCAGCCCCGTTGAAGGATTACTGTCATTCACAGTCAAAGGCAATTACAAGGCCAAGTTGATAGAGGTTTGTTTACTTTTTGCAATCAATAGTCTACCTTACCTCAAAAGACCTAGTGGCTCAAAGTCTCATTGGCTGGTACCAGCTGAGACACATTCGAACATCTTTCCCAGACAGTTCATTTCTGTAAATCACTGCAAGTAAAGGCAGGTATTGAATTCCCGCTTTAAACTCTGAAGTATTTCGTTAGTGCTCATCGCCTCTGATGATAATTACCATTAAACAAAAGAATTTTACGGCACAACATAGAAACCACTGATTCATTAAGACCATAATTAAGCAATAGATGATGACAGATACAATATAGTAAATAACATCATGCCTGTGATTTGGCTGCAGGCACATGGTGCATGGTTACAGTGCACATACAATATGCAACTGTTTCAGAGATTGTGTGTCACTATATTGGTTAGCAAAATCCTTGCCTTTTTTGTTGCTACAGTTTTATTTCTGAACTTCTATATAGTCCATTTCATGTCAGCAGGGTCAGTAAATTAGTGAGGTTAGCCCTGATGTAATGTAATCTTGAAAACTTGAAATGAGCCAATGATAGAATGCTGTTGCTTTCTATAGGTGGCATGGGCTTAATTGCGCTGTAATAGGAGGTGCCCACTTAATAATAGCACAAAGTTTCATGAGATCCTGTGGAGTTGTAAATGGATTTCCAGAGGCCATGAGCATGAAAATACTTTCAGAGCGTGAGGGGGAGGAGGGGTCTGTAACTTGATGACACACATAAGACATCATTTACACTGTACAGTACCAACCGGGTCTGTTTGGTTGGGACGATAAAAATAAAATTCACAGAAGCATATACAGTAGTTACATTGCAATGTCAATTTTTCACAGACAGCCTATTCCCATATTTCCATGAAAGTATAGCCCTTTCCTCCCTCTCTCCCTCCCTTCCTTCCTTCCCTTCTTCCTTCCATCCTGCTTTCCTTCCTCAGTCACATTTTGTCAAGTGATTCCCAAAACTGAGGTAATATGAAATGAACATGCAACAACAGCAAACAAAATGTGGCTCGGTGTATTCTCATCCCCTCCTGTGAAATGTTTTCTCAGAGACGATCCTGACTGATGGTGACACTGATGGGGATCCCATCGATGGGCCCAGGCTGTGCCAATATCATGCCAATCTCCAGTCAAGCACAAGAATTTCCTCAATGAAGCGGGTTCATGACACGGGCCGTTCCAGTCCAGCCCATCAGTACGCCGTCTCCTTGATGATGTTGGTGGAGAGCGTGTGGTTGCTGGAGATGCTGATGGAGTGGCGGGTCAGGGCGCGGCGATGCCTCCTGGGGGTGTGGCGGCAGGGCATGCAGAAGTAGCGGAGAGTGGAGAAGAAGATCTGGCGGTAATTGGCCGACACCAAGTTGTAGAGTACCGGATTGATGGCCGAGCTCACATAAAACAGGACGTTGGTCAGCATGTAGAAGTAGTGGTAGAAGTCATAGAGGCCACTGTGGGGGAAATGAAAGACAAAGATCAGCTGTGGTTCTTTGGCACTGGCTAATTACTTACTTAAAAACAAGACAAGACCATGTGCCTTTATCAGTGGTATTGTTCGTGTTTCTCAAACTTTCTCAAAGCCATCATGTCTGGCACATAGTTCTAAAAAATGTGACCTAGATGTCACAGAGTACTCAATATTGAACAATTTCATATGATTTATACATGTTTGATCCAGCCCTACAACATGCACACACACACACACACACACACACACACAGAGCCACTGTCAAGCTTGTGGACAGCCTTGAAACAAAGGAGCCAATAAGAGACATTAAAAAAAATACAATAACCTAAAAATAAAGGAGAAAGATTGTAGATGAGTATATAACAAAGCAGCAGTTATAAGAAGGACATTGTGGAGCTACACCCATGGAAAAGGCTTGAGATGGGGGAGGTAGGGGGTTATGAGGGTGATCAGGGAAAATATGAAAGAGCAAACAAGGATGGAAGAGGAAGTGTGTTGTCAACACAGCAGTTTTCAAGCTTTTTCATGTTCACTGACCCCCAAGTTGACTTTCACTAAGCTGTAGACGCCCATTTGAGGTAATTTTACCCTAGGGACCCTGATAGGAAAAGATAATTTGGTTTGTGCTGAGTACTAAATAGATGTCATACTTGACTGTAAGTTTCAAAGTGTTGAGATTAAAGTAAAACATTAAAGTAATCATTCATTGGGTTAATAAATATCTTATGTATTTGATGTTTTAATGTTTTATTTTTATGTTGTTTATGGTGCATTTTATCTTTAGATTGTTGTGTTTTGCAGTACTTTTCATACCTCCTCTTATGTGTTAACATTCACCCATAGGTATGCATGAATTTTTGACCAGGTTTTTATTTTTATGATCTTATTCTATATTATCACAATGTGAAATAAAACTTGACTTAAACATTTTTTTGGTAACGTTCAACTGCTTGTGAATTAAATTAAAGTGAAATTTCCTCATTTTGATGAGGCTGCCCTGGAAGCCCTTCAAGAACTGCCGGGGGTCCCCAGACTCCAATTTGAAAACCACAGCACTAACACATCACTGTGTGTTTCGTATGCAGGACAGCGAGGAGGAAAGCGCATTGGCGACCTTGGAGTTGTGCTAATCGTAAACATTTGAAATCCACTCTCCATGAAGAATTTATGATGCGGGCTAAGCAACTCAGCAGCTCACTATTTCCTTCTCTGTATATCTGTTTGGTCAACAGAGAAAGAAATGCATGTTAGCTAGGAGGGGGTTCCTGTTTGCTCGGCTAAACTGGGAACATTTAAAGGAAAAGGTCAGTTGTATTAAACAGCAGAAAATATATAATGAGAGTAGAAATCATGTGTGGCCCCTCAGAAATGTTTGCTGCAGTCCAATGCCCCGAAACGGGCAGTTATACTGTAAGACTTAATGTGCTGAGGAGGACTCCGACTGAGCGGATTTGCTCATCCAACCAGGAAGTGTGATGTATGCTGTGAAGAAATGATTGGTGACCATGTATTACGAGAAACCCGTAATCTCTTTACTTGTCATTGCTCATTTTGATGTGTTGCTGGTCAACTACCAGTAATGCCTCCAACGTCATTAACTAATCAGCTGTTTCGGAAGTGTTCGTCCTGCCAGCCTCTTCGTTCTTCATTAATGCCTAAAAAGCTTAGATGGAGGGAAGAGATATACAGTACAGCCTCTGGTGGATTTGAATGGGCACAAATAGTGAGACTGACTTTTGAAATCCTTGTGGTACAGATCTGATCTCAAACTGTCTGAACAGGGTGCATGGAGTCAGATTTTATCCTGTAGACATAACTATGACCTTGACATGCGACAAATAAATCAGATATTGTGACTTTGTGCAAATGGGACAATTCACCTCTGATCAAATCAAGAATTGTGTTGTCTTCAGATTTTTAACTTTTCTTTGAAATGTTATAATTGTAAATCATTTACACAATATAGGCTAATAATAAGTCAACTGTTTTATGTTTTTGTTTCTATTCCTCACTTGTAAGTCACTTTTGATAAAAGCATTTGCCAAATGACTAAAGGTAATATAATGTGGTGTATTTCAGACTTTTTTTTTGTAATTGATTAATATGAAAGTTCTCTTCAGGCGGCTGTAGGAGAGGATGAGGAAGAGAGGGATTAAACTAGACAGCAGGAGGGAGAGGGATAGCCAGGGACATTACACGTTACATAACACTGGACAGGAGGTGAAGAGAGCAAGGAGAGGGTGGGAAAGACCAGAAGTGAGAGTAAAATTTTCAGGAAGAGGAGGAAAGGGGAGACGGCGACACAGAAGGACTGACACGTCAAACTGATTAATGTAATGGAAAGAAAGAAAAGAGTGGGGAGATATAAATGATAAACACTAGAAAATTCAGATACACAAAGTCATTCATGCTTTGAAGGAACTTCAACTCGTCCATTAAGTGATGACTCAAAAATCAATCATATGTCCCGTGTAGATCACTTGTTGACAATGGATGGATGGATGGGTGTCTGCCAGTTTCATGTAGTAAACTGACAAACTTTAAACACTACAGTATGCAATAAAATGACTGATTTGAACTAGCAGGGTCTACTTTACCATGAGAAAATGAGTTTCGTTGCTCACTTAAAGGAACAGTTCACCAAAAACACAAAAATGATATTTTCCCGCTTATTCTATCCATCCAGACAGTGAAATCTTCCCTGTCTCCAAATTTTTAAACATATATATTTATAGATATCTTTTATTACTTGTAAACCTGTCTACATCTGTTATATTAAGCTAATGACATTTTATTTCTAAAATATATGAATCTGCATATCATATAATAATAATGATTAAAAAAACTATAACTAAAAACTAAACTTCTTACCACTAAAAGGTCAATGTTGTTACTTTGATAATGCTACTCACCTACCATCATAAAGTAATAAAATGGAGCACTGTGACAAATGATCTACTGGGGACTCATGGATGATTTTGGTGTCTCTGCTCTCGTCACTTAATGGATAATTTGACAAACAGGCCAATTTTCTAAAACTCCTGTGGACAGAAAAAGCAATGATTCAAGAAACTAAATGAGCAATAAAATCCTGATCTGATGACAGGATAAACAATTCTAATGCAAGTTAATTATAGAACAACTGACAAAACAGGGGAGCACAAAGGGTCATAAATCTTGTGAGGCAGCGCCATGCAGGAATACATCAATATACTGTGACACCGTCTCAATTACAAAATCTTGCCTATTGATCCATTCAGGTCACAGGGTTTGAAGATGCAACATGGTGAGGACTATTTAAGCGTGAAAGAAAGAAGTCACGTGTTGTGTGTGCATGTGTGTGTGTGTGTGTGTGTGTGCGTGGGATAAGGAGAAGAATAGGGATGAAGGAGAATACAATTGAGGAGGACCACAGGGAATGTAGACTGACATGACCTTTTCATTATATTGACTCAGGTAACTGTGTGTCATTCTCTCTGCCCCCCTCATTCTATCACTCTACCTCTATCTCTCTCTCTCAGACACACACACACACACACACACACACACACACACACACACACACACACACACACACACACA
>OMLF01013164.1:0-19919 GCA_900302615.1 Holocentrus rufus | reverse complement strand
CGGTACACTAAAACAATCAAGTTCAGTTAAATGAAAACAAGTGCAAACACACAAAAATGCTCAATTACAGTAACTAGTTATTTCCATGAGCTATGCACACACACACACACACACACACACACACACACTCTCTGTGTCTCAAATGTACTCCTCTCAAAGTGGATTCTTTTACAAGCCAAACCAAATATCTAGCAAAAGAAAAACCCTCCTCATCACCTGAAATATTTAGTCTTACCCAATCTTAGGTGTGGCTACGCTGCAACAGTCTGTGATCCATATAAGTGTGCATACACCAGGTGGCTGTGATATATGTGCCATTGGACCAGAGATGAATGGACTGATATTGTCAAAAGTGCAAAATCCAGATTTTATCTAATTAAAGTCAATGAAATAAAAAAAATAGCCGTTTTCTCTTCTCTATAACATATGCCTATTTAACAATAATCTTATTTTCTCCTATTTTTTTCCAAGCAATAACACCATTACCAATTTTGATCACCCCAACCTGCCTCTCATCACATAAAGCCTGAACATTTAAAGCTTTCAAGGTGACACAAGCGTCAACATGGTTCAGTGGTGCAGTTTTGGATGATTACATCCAAAAACCCAAAACCCAGACAACATTGTTGCTGATGTTGTCTAATCTTTTCAACTCTTTTCAACAGTCCTTGCCTGCGTTACGGTCAAACATCCTGTTTGAACCAGAACCTCGTCAAATTACAAAATCAAGACATCATCACAACGGTGATTCCCTGTTGCTGTCCCACAGTACAAAGTGTTCACAAGTCAGGACCCAGTCATGCCCTTTTGGAACTGAAAAGACTGGGTGGGTGCTGCACTGAGGGACGGGCCTGGAAAGATCATATTGAAGACAGTCAAAACAACCATTATTTTTGTTCACATAAACCAGTGTTGAATTTCAGTGTGTAAACTTGGCTTTCTGCCTGGGCAATGCAAACATATAAAATAAACCATTGTCATATAACATGAGAAGTCCTGCTGATTACTTCCCATTAAATATTATACGATTACATGCATGGAGGGTGTTACCTCATAAATGTGATTCTTCAAATGACTAGAATAGCTGGGGTCCTAGGGGAAACAAATTATTAAACTAATTGGCTCACTTTTGATGTTGCTCCCCGACTGCTTGTCTATATTTGGCACGGTGGAAAAACATGGGGATACTGAGCAATTAACAACTTACATCTCACATTTACCACCAGCTGCTTTGGCATTTATAGAGTCGAGAAACTCATCATCCGGTTTTACCATGGAGGAATTCACACAAGACAAAGCGGGAGGAGATGAGATTACGTCTGTGTGTGTCTGGCTCCCGGCCCTTGTTTCCAGTCTTTTCCCCCTCGTGCTCGGACCTGATTGGTGTGTCTCGGTCCTCCTTTAATGAGGAAACCAGTGCCTGAGGGTATTAGCAGTGAGACGGGGAGGAACGTGTTGCGAATTCAGGGATTTCCATGGAACATATGAAACTGTCTGCAGAGATATACTGCCTCTGCCTGTGTGTGGTGGGATGTCTGTCAGTCCGCTGAAATTAACACCTTATGACCTGAGGGGAATTAATAGACTGGGGACACCAGAAAGGAAATATGATGAAATGACTGAAACAGAACCTTAATTTCAAATGAGCAATTTCAAAAGACTGGACTGGGAGACTTTTTTGATGACTTCTTGTAATGGGATATGCAGAGTGGTAAGCCACCAGGTACTTTCCATCCAACTCCATGCTCTTACCCTCTCCTCCTCCGTACTTGGACGAGGGGTGCCAGGACTCGGCGTCCAGGTAGCCCAGCTGTCTGCACACCACCTGGGCAGCGTAGATGGAGAAGTCATCATCGCACACCGTCCCCCACTCCCCGTTGTAGTACACTTCCACGCGACCCTCGTAGTGTTTTCGCTTCTGCCCCGCCAGCCGTAGTTGGATTACAGGGGTGCCAGACTCTGCCTGGGCATGGCACAGCGCCCACAGACACATTACAGTGAACAGGAAACAGTGGATGGAAACTGGGTGCAACATGGTGCAGGGTGAGAGGGAGAAAAACTCCACACGGGCACTTATCTGGGGGAGAAAGAGCAAAAAGGGTGTAGGCGTGAGCGAAAACAAGCAACAGATGCTGTGTAACACTGTACAATGCTGCAAAACCCTTCCTTAGACAGTATTATATGCAAGTATTTCTAAATGAGATGAGGCACTGAAGGCCACGTTTTCCTGTTATGAAAGGTTCTAATACCAAAGAGTTTAAAGGAAGAGCTGGTGGCTGATATCCAAAGTCCACCAGACAGTAATTTGCGGTGTGGGCTAGTTTAAGCCCAGAATTTGAGCAAAGGAATAATTTCAGTATGAAGTTGCATTATCAGCCACTAACTGTATGGTTTGGACATCATCAGACCCTGCACCCCCCCCATCTGCCCCTGCAACACCACAAGCCCACGGCCAAGCAGCATGAACAGAATTCACCACAGTTCCACGGCAGATCGAGCCAACAGCAAAAAAAACAGATCTGACTGCCAATAAGAAACACAGCGAAGGAGAAACACAGAGAGGCAAGGCTAGAGGCAGGTTATGCTGCTGAGACATGGATTCCTCTCTCTATATCTTTCTGACAGCCTAATGCAGAGCAAATGTGGGACCCTGTGGGGAGGGAGGAGTCCCTGCGAGCTGCTGTCATCTATCTGTTGCTGTGGGCCCCGGGGCTGTGCAACAGAGAGGTTCAGAGGGAAAGTCGACTCCACCTCGTTATTTCATGGCAGACCATGAAAGTGTCAACGGGGGGACCGAAAGCCCTGATGGAGGAATGCTCCTGGAGCAAAGGAAGGGGAGGAAAGACGCTGAGGAGGCACAGGAGGAGAGGGGAGGGAGCGGAGGGAATCAGCTATTTTAGTGGTTGGCAGGGGGAGGTGGGCTTTCCAATTTGATGTCATGGTAACAGCAAAACAAAGTGGCAAGGGGACCGCTAAACAATAAATTACAATACTTCATGGGACGAGGCATCACTTGCTGGTTTATTGATCTCAGGAAGAAACATCTGCTCCCCTTTCCCCGGCTGGAGAAAGTTCAAAAGGGCTAATTTAATTAGGCCTCATTATATTCAATATATCTCACACAGCAGAATCGTCAGTGTTAAGAATATAAGAATCAGCACTATGCCAGTGTGTGCATAACACCACATCCATCAGAGTTCATTAAAGACTTCTGATATTTTTGAAAAGCCGACCCAGGGTCATATCAGGTCTGTTAGTGGACAAACTCTCCAGTCAACATCAAATATCTGTCACTAAAACATCTGAAATCTGAATCGCTGAAAAATATTAACTCTAGAAAAGCTGCTGTCTACTTCCATTTCAATATATGTTATCTCCTACAAAACCAGGGAAGACACACAGTTCTTATTTAAAAAGTATGTTAATAATCAATACTTTGTCAATCTCATTCATCTGGTTCTTAAGCTTTGTCTTTGTATAAGTGCTCTCACAATGTAGCTGTCAATGGAGATTTACACAACACAGAGACCTTGGCTGGAAAGAAACGTTCACACACATGCATTGAGTCTTGAATAAGAGGAATCATGCAACCAAAGTGACAACTGCCAGTCAGGGAAAGGTAGCCAAGGATTTTCAAGTCAACTGGAAAGTCCAAGATTCCATATGCTGAATTTACAGCTTTCTAACTCATAGCCAGGTTTCTCCAGACAGATTCTTGTCTATTGTTCATGTCAGAAAAGCATAAATCAACCATCAAGTCCCCGTAAGCCTTAGCCAGCACAGATCCAGCCATAAAGTCACATATTCCCAGTGAGCCTGGTGGGCCAGTTATGCAAACCACTGAGATGTGCAAAGAAAAGAAAGACCTTATGGCTGTCTGCATTCAGAGGATCCCTGTGCTGTCTTCAGAGAGCATCAGAGTCATGTAACAGTTTATCTGAATAATTCCAATAAGAGACAACTTGTAATTTGTTTTATGAGTTGGGTAATTAGTTACATCATTAATGGTAATGCAGAAGTCTGCCTGGTATGAACTGATGATCAGGCTGACTTTTGGAGGCTGTGAAAAAAATCTTAACAGTACAACACTATGCAGCTGAAATGCAAAATACAAAGATATATTTCTGTTTGGCATTTACCAAAGGTATTCTGCAGCAAGTCCAACATTACTAGAATAAAAGTCATCACAAAAACTCTCACACATCGATTAGGCTGCACGTGTGAGAGAGTAACTCATCAGCGGGCCAGCCGAAACAGCGTAAAAGATCCTGAATGTGAAAAAAGCACTTACTTTGTAACAGACGGAAGAAAAGAAAAACACCTTTTCCCCAAGCAGCAGGTTTGAAGTTTCCAACCTGTTGGAGTTTGTCTGAAGCAGCGGTTCTTTGTCCCTTTACATACAGCTCTCCCCGAGCCGCTCAGCTGGCAGAGCTGGCCCGTCACACGCCTCCGCTCACCGAGCAGCCAATGAGAGGAGGCATCAGCATCCTAGACCCGCCCCCTGGCCCGAGCGCCAGGGTTATGAAAACATAATAATTGGCGCTAGAAAGCTAACGGGCCCATACTGAGTTTGTCGGAAACGGTGAGTAGCCTATGGATGCTCGGAAACCACCCATACTTTATTTGAAACGAAATCCACTCCACTGATTTAATCACATTACATCATCATCTTCATCATCATCATCATGTTTAAGGCATTATTAGGCGCAAAAAATACCATACCAGAATCCACAGTGGCAGTCCCTTCAAGAGTAAGTTACTCATTATTAACGAAATTTTGAAACCTAATGGCCAACCATTAGTCTTCTTTTAATCCTAAAATTTTACTTGACCTTATACTCTTTCTGAATAGGCTGTTAACCGAATTTAATGATAGGTCTAAGAGAAATAAAGTGAAATCATATCTTTCTCCTTCAGTACTTTTCTAGAAATCAATAATGTACAATTTGTCTTGCAGCAATAGTGAAAAACACAAAAATTACATAAACCACAAACACATAAGAGTATTGGTGACTATATGCCGCAGATCTCAACAGACAGGCGACTGCAGCACTCTCGTCACACGCATCATATTGAAGTTCCCTCGGGAGTCATTTAAGAAAATAAATTACTAAGGTCCAAATAATCCCAAATAAAGACATCATGTCCAGTGAATGTTCAACTGGTGGTGTTTCCCCCTCTCTCTGGCATGTTAAAGGACACCACCATGTGGTGAGAAGGTGCGGCATTGCAAATGGACGTGACTGGTCTCACACACTCAAAAGACTCACCCTGAGACAGTGTGCACAGGAAGTGCTGGGGGTTACAATGCAGATTGTAATGAAAGTCAATAGAAAACCTTTAGATTCACTTGTTTGAACCCAGACCTCATTAAAACGTTGTCTGGCATTATGTAGAATCATACAGAGCAACACTTCATTGATCAGTTCAGAAATGAGGGCCTTGTCACTGTATTACATCTTCTCAATATAGCACTCATCACAATCCAATGAGGCAAGAATTAAAGCCTTCAAAAAAAACATCTCTTTTTAGAAATCTGTTACATGTAAGTTCCAATTTGGAACACACAAAATTAATCAAAGTTTTAAAATGCTGTCTGTAATTTTCAAATTTAGGAGAAAAAAGAAAAACGACAGTGACTGATATTCTCCTATTGTCAAACTGCCAGTCCAAACTCATATATAATCTCTAAGTCTGCCTCACTGCCAATTTTTCTGGGACCTTCTGCTACTCATTTAATATGCGATGATTCTCCAGGAGCATTCATCTGTTTTATTTTTAAATGGAATTTCACTCAGAGATGAAGTCTGTTACCACATTAATGTATTCAGATGATGAGAAAACGGTAATTTAGACTCCTCTTCAATATTCTGCCATCAGAGCATTGTGATGAATCACATCAGGAAATACAAAATGCTTATGCCCAATGTGGCCAGGAATAAAAATTAATGGCCACCTTAGCAAGCCATCCCTTTTCAACCATGAGACTATTGCTAGCATTTTGGTGTGTGTGTGTGTGTGTGTGTGTGTGTGTGGTGGGGGAAGGGATAACTGGGAGTACTATAGGAGGCATTTTGGAAGGCAGGAAGGGAGTGTGTGTTTGACGTTTCGCAAAACTGGAAAATGTTGTAGCAGTGATGAGACGCTCACTAATACAAATTTAATGTTTGTAGGTGGACCAGTGGGTGAGTCAGTTACCTCCCCAGCAAACAAGTTTTTTGGGAAGCAACTGTGTTGGGTTCTTGTGCATTACCCACAGTGAGCCCATGGTGGCCTAAATGTGGCCCTAGTGAACAGCTGACATCAGTCATGGTTGGTGTGGGCTCACTGTGGTCAGTCCACTTTTTCCCTGCACTTGGAAAACTCAAATAAAATATGCAGCTTGTTTCAATGATTCACCATGCATGACAGTATTTTCTGACTCATAGAGGACTTGAGTATTACAGCATTAATGCAAAGAATGAATTAATTAACAATATGAAAAGATGAAATGTTCAGATGAACGAGAGTAAATGCAAGCAGGGCTTCATTTACTGGTTAGCTAATTTTTCAAATCTCTCTGTTAAGTACAAACAGCACAAGGGAAAGAGGAAAGGTGGTGAAAATGTTTTTTTCTATGCTGCAATAGAAGGACTGTTTTTGATACATTCACTGCATGAGTGAGGTTTGCAAAGAAGAACATTTTTTAACAATGATATTTTCTGTTTTTCAGAGGACAAAGATAAATCATCTAAACCCAGGGACACCGATTTAGGATCTTATACTCAAAAACACTCAGCAAGAAGAGGAATCTTTTCTGTAGTAAGTGTGCACAGCTGAATTGACCCAATCAAACAAAATAATGCCATGATGTACTTAAATCTTGACCATTTATTCAGGAATGCCTTATGCACAAAATATAGCAGTTAACATACAATCTGGGCATATTTATTTCTTCCATTTTACAAACATTAAGAACAAAATTCTGAATTTCCTTTTCTTAAGTATAAAATATACACATATTGTACTGCAACAATGGATTTGCATTAAAAAGCACCTTCAAACATATGCAACACCACCACAACAGGACACCAAGTCATATTGAAACCCATGTGATTTGGCAATGACGTTTGGCAGTTGATTGTTCTGATCCACAAAACAAAAAAATGGGGTCCAAAGCAGGTGTCCATCGGAGCTTTCAAAGCCAAAGGAGGTCCTTTTTGTTCAAGAGAATACATGGAATCTGTCCTCTTCTTTATCTTAAACATATCAAAAATGCACTTTTGTGCTACGTAAGGTTTGATCAGACCAGGAAAACGTTAAAGTAACGGGCAATAGAGGTATTACTGCATGGTCCTCTGCTCCCCAGATCATCATGCAGCAGCAGCGGGTCTTAAGTGTGATGTAGTCCACCATGCTCACACATGGCTCACGGACCTGCCACTGCAGGTGAAGCATCGGAGCTGCAAACCATTATAAGTTAAGATTTTTCAGCATATTTTGATCATGCACTGGATATATATGCTTTTCCAAAAACATTTGGGAACACCTGCATCTGGGAAATAAAAGAAAACCAAACCAACCTTTTTTTTTCTCCACAAAAAGGCAAAATAAAGGCACATCAGCAACATTTGGGTTTACAGACAAAATATGAATATAGTCCAAAAATATCTACATGGTTGCAACAGAATGTGCTGCTTGCTTTGCTTGCTTTTCCGCACTCCAAGGCAAAGAAAGAGAAAATTAAATATGACAGTTGGTTTCATGTTATAGCGAGAGAAGTTTCCAAACGGACTCTCTTCTGCACAGCCACCTCTGTCAAACCACAGCCACATGAATGTGAAGCAACTGATAAATTTAAGATATGCTTTTCCTAAGTGCTCCTATTAAACAACCACATAGGTCAGGCAACCGGGGGCCATAGTGAATCTGATATCAAAACTCTGTGCTTTAACTTTAAACTGTGAATAACTCGGGACTTTATCAGAACAATGTTTCAGTGTGCAGTAATAGTAAAAAAATAAAGGCAACTTAAGATATGCACTGTAATAATGGATGCAATTCATTTTGTGATTAAGGAAAAGCATCAGCTGGATTAAACTCGCTCTCTCGCAGAAATTACCTCGACAAAGGAATGGCAGACTGAAAAAGAGCTCAAGGTAAAAAAAGGAATATAACAGAATATAGTGTGATTTGTTTAGGCACTCAATGAAGTCTTCTCTCCCACCAGAATACTGGATCATCAACTCAGATAATTACACTGTGGACCAAGGGAGCTGTGGTAATTAAATATGAAGATTAAAAAAAGAGATACATGATGTCTGAGCTTTCTCCTTGTGCATTTTCCTCTTAGCTCACTAAAGAACAAATATTGCACTTTTCTCTCCCACATTGTTTTCTACAGTTTTGTGTAAAACGTGCTGTGTAAAATTCGAATAAACAGCTTCTACCCATTTTTGAAACTCTTCTGTAGCACAACTGGCCTGTAGATTTTTCTGAACTTCTCTCCCGACCTCACAGCGAGCCTTTTTAAATCCCTGACTGTGCTTATGATTCAAAAGTACGGAGAGGCAGCCAGGCACCTCGCTCAAACTCAAACGGGGGATCCAGAAATCCAAAGATCAGTGAACCCCAGCTGGCATCTCATCACAGTTTTACTCATTCAAAAGTGTTCGCCTTTAAAAAGAACCTTATGTGCTTTTGCCTGTGTGCTTCTTCAATTGTCACATTTAGATGTTATTTTTCTTGATTATTGTACTTTCATATTTCTGTCTGAAATCACAGATGAGTGAGTGCAAACAGCCTGCCTCTGTAAGGACAATTTTGAAAAACGAATGAGCAGACAGGTTGAGATGTGCTGCGATGCGGTCAGGTATTTACATCATACGTTACAGTGGGGAAAGTGTGGGGCTCGAGCTGAGGGAGAATATCTGTGTAAAAGTGGGACTAAGTGCTAGAGAGTTTGATTAAAGGCCTCTTAGTCAGTTCCCAGTTTGGCGATCAGTTCATCGCATATCTTGGTGAGCTCCTCAATCTCTTGATTCTGCGAGACAGAAAGAAAGAAAAAGTGTTTTAAAAAATGTGTTAAAGGTACTACAGGTTGACAATAATTAACACATGGAGAGATCGTCATAAGCAAACAAGATGATCACTGAGATCATTTGCAGGCTCGACCAGCCTCTGCAGCAGGTCAGATTTTGCAGATCTGCTGGATTGCTTTAGAGAACAAAAGAGGAAGAGGACACTGTTCTTCCAGCGCAAAAAGAAATAAATCTTCTCTTTCAATGGCTGATGGTGGAAGGAGTGAAAGGCCGACATTTTTTTCAGTAATGCAAAAGAGAAAACCTTCGACTGTAGGAGCAAATAAGGTGAAGAGGGAGTTTTGTAAGCAAACAACGGATTTTATGGGAAATATGCCTTTAATTTTGTCTTTACCTTAAAGCAGTGGTGTGAAATAAAGGCTACTAATCATCTAAGTCATGGTCTTATTTATGAATGGTGGATATCCTAAGGTATCACAATTAATTTGACAATGATATGTTTATGCGCTCTTTGCTTTAAAAGTGTCAGCCAGTGCACATTTACAAAGAACAACACAGAATGAAAACAGTCCAGTCTCTGGGTGGCAGCAGGGTTTTAATCCTGTTCTCAGTGCTCAGTCATCCTACCTTTTGGAGGACAGCTCTTTCAAGCGACTCCACCTTCATCTGCTCCTTCCTCAGGCTGGCGTTCAGTGCCACACTCTCAGCATTGGCTTTGGCACGCACTTGGGCTATCTCCTCATTAGCCCTGCAAGACGGAGAGAGGGAAGGTTTTTAAAAATGACACACAGTAGTGCTTTCTTTGGGATACCTTCTTCAACATTAAATAAATGTGCCAGATGGTTGTACCCTAAAAATGCATTGATTGCAGGCAAAAATTATAAATTATGTGGAGATTAAACGTACTTGTCCAGCTTCTCCTCAGCATGGATCTTGAGGGTGTGGTATCGCTGCTCCTCCTGTTTGACCCGCACCAGATACTCCTGCGCACACTTCTTCAGCACCTCCTCATTCTGGAGAGACACAAGTACAAGAGATATTAACATCTGGCTCTATCATGTGGTGACGGACTGCGCTGCATTTTTTTTGTAACCTCGTTTTAGCTTCACTAACCTTCTTGAAGCCCTCCAGGACAGTCTTCATGTTCTCGTACCTCCTGAAGAGGTCGGACAGGGAGCGCTCCACAGAGTTCAGGTCAGCCAGGGCCTGGTCCCGCTCCATGGTCAGCTGCCTGACGCTCTTATGGCAGGACAGAGTCTTCTGCTGCTGCTCGTCCTCTGCACACAAAAAAGGGTCAGAATCAAAAGGAAGGAACAAAAACAATTAGCCGTATTCTCAATTTTAATATTAATTTAATTTGAAATGTGTGTCAGTAAAACAACAAATAATAAAGAAATAAAATCACCAACACCTAAAGACATATCATCACAGCTGTTTGAAACTCAGTTCAGTATACAGTATGTGGTAAAAGTTGCTGTAATTTTTTTTATTTTTTGTATACTCTTAATTACAAAGTGTTTAAGTATAATACATGCATGGTAGGGAAGTTATTGTAACTTGGAGGTGGGGAGAGCACTTATGAAATACAGCTATTTACAGCCAAGTGTTATCCAATGTATATTGGTGACATAACAAAAAGTTATATTGAAAAATACCACTAGGTGGCAGCAGCTTACCAATCATCTGTGCAACTGTCTTCTCATATTCTGCAACTATTTTCCTGTCAAGATGAGAAGAGAAAGCAGCTGTGTGTCAGCGTTGTTTAACAAAAAGTTATTTGAAGTCTGTTCTACATTTGCACTCTGCTGTTTTGTAAATGTGAAACGAACTCCATACCTCATCTCGAAAACCTCCGCTCTGCTCTCGTCATACTTTCTTTTCCACTCATTGGCCTCAATCTCTTTAGTGATGATCTGTTTGGAAGACAGGACATGAGGGGAAAACATAAACAGAGGTGTATTATAAGTGTGATATTCATTTTTTTAAAGCTTGGCCCTCTGTCTGAGGAAGGCTGTGGTGTCTGGTAGTGATGTACCTCTTCTCTGATCAGGGTCAGCACTGCGGCCTTGTCCATCTCACTCAGAGGTAAGTTGTCCTCAGTGGGGGTCGCTGTGACTTTGCAGTCACTGCCAATCACCTTTGCTGGTTTGCTGATGGAAATCTCCTCATTCTGCAAAACATGAGGGGGAAACATGCATCTGTATGGACATAATGTTCCTTCCTTTATATTTATTTGGATCTCTATCTCTATTATTCGGTTTTCCAATAGTTATCCAAAGATATTAAAAGTAGTACACTCGATGATAAAAATTAACATTCAAATTAATGAAAAAGTCAAGAAAAAAATACAATAAAAGGGAAAATATCATATTAGACGGGAAAAAAATGTTAGAACTCAAAAGGCCTCAATGTAGCACTGCAGTGTTTATGGTGCTGGTGTGTTACTGCAGTGAACTCCACATTTTAATGAATGGTCTGTCTGAATGAATGTGAGTGTGTCTGTTTCCTCATTTTGTTTTTTTATTCTTGGCAGTGTGCAGTAATTCTTGTATCTGCCTCTTGCATTGATTGCATAAATGTCTCTTATTGGTGTCAGGTTTACTGTGAATATTGATTAGTTTTGAATCTGTCATTGTTATTCTTTTAAACCATAACCAGTACTGAGATTTTCTTGCTTTTTATCTGACATTGAATATTTTGTTAAATTTTGGAGATCCTCATGCCTTGTCTCAAAGTAGTACATCAGTTCTTATTACAGGTTTTTTTTTTTCAATCACTTACAATGTCATGCTTCAGACTGGAGGTGTCCTTCTCCTCCAGGTGGTCTGCAATCTTGGTCTCAGGCCCTACATGGGGGACAAACCAAATAAGTAAATATAGATGTGATCCTGACTTTTGATGAGAGAAATTATATTTAAATTGCATTAAAAAGAATATAAGTACACATGTTACAAAACTGTGGAACACTGTCAAGGAAACCTAGGAGATATTTTCACATAGTTTTAATGTAAAAATAAATTCTCATGACTTTTTGTTGAGGTTAATGCATGAACAAAATATGATTTTAACCCAAAGTATAAACCCCCTTTACAAACAGTACCATATCTGTATTATATTGCCTGTGCCATGTAACATGTCATATCATCTCTCAAAATTCACAAGAGCTTGGGCAGCAGGTGGGAATAATGAAAAACTGCCCTTCAGTCAAAGGACTGAATAACAGGCCTGGGAGTCTGTAAGTATCTGGCCTGCTGAAGTGTCCTCAGGCAAGACACTGAATCATTATGAGCTCAGGTGTTTCTGTTTTGTAGCTGAAAATGGAATTTCCCTACAGGGATTGATAAAGTATCACAATATCAGGGGTACAAACCTCTAGATCTGAAACACTATTGCATGTTCTTTTTAAATTTAAAACTTCAAATCTCAGAAACCAGACAGCATAAAATCACCGAGCAGCCAAACCTGGCAGGTGAGTTCCTGGTGATCCACTACTCAGACAACAGCAACTACCCGTGTAGGCCAGATGGTGGCGATATAATGATATTTAAAAACCTTTAAAAAGCCACAACCTCACTGTAAGTCTGACTGACACAACAACACTGGGTTTACATATGCAGTTGGTTGTGAGATAAACAATTAAATTCTGTATGGTATATTGTCTGAGACACTAAGCTGAAAAATAGGACTTTTATTGTATTACCATAATTCCTAAATAGAGTTAAGCCTTAAAATAAAAGCTTGGAGCACCACAAACAGTGCTTACAGTCATATTTATGGTTATTTCTATAATTAGATATCAGAAAAGCAATCACATTATGTCAAAATTTCCATTTGTGAATTTGAACATGACAAACAAGGCCATTATTTTTCTAATACAATTTCATACAGAAATGGCATGTTTTAGTGATGACTACAGACTGCAAACGAGTACTTTTAATACATACCAGTGGGAAGCATCTGTTCCCTATAGCGTTATATTTTTTTATATTAATTTATCCCGGGACGATTTTCGCTGAGTATGCATGCTCTCTTTTTACCATTGTCATACAGCCATATACATATGGGAGCTATGCAGTCATTGGGAATTAAGTGCCTTGCTCAGGCAATATTTCAACAGTAGCTGGGATGTTACCCAATCACTTTCCCTGGCCAGATTTTCTCATCCAGTTCAAGCACTGGAACTGGCAACCATCTGGTGAGCAGCTGCCTTTCTAAGACCACACTACATAACACCATACATACTACATGCAGACAGAATTAGAATTAGAATGGTCTTTCCAGGCCGTAGCATTTAAACACTCCTCACAAAAGCTTGGGGGAAAATACTGAATAGATAATCTTGATTTGCTTCCAGTGCTTTTTGCATCAGATAAGACAAAAATGCGAGCACTGGGTCTTGGACAGGCCGGCTAGTCCTTTGGCTGAAGTCAACGAATAAAAAAAGATCCCAAATGTTCCCAGATTAGAAGAATGAACATCTGTCATAGACACTACACATTTTCATTTCATAATAATGACCTCGTCCGACCCTGAACTCCATCAGTAAAACAAGACAGTCTGTTTTCAGTGTATACCATTGTCCAGTGATATGTTTGCTAAATTTTATAAACAAAATTATATCTGCAAAGTTCACTGCCAGACATACCATCAATCACGGGTGTGTCGTCGATGGGCTGACTTTTGCCCGGTCCTTTATTGCACTCTGTGTCTCCTCTCTCCTCCTGAGTGTCGGTGGTCGGGCCCATGATGCCGGTGGAGGCCAACTTCTCCTCGTCGGTGGCGTGGTGAACACGCTGACTGATCTCTGGAGCCTGAACCACCACCTCATCCTCCTCCTGAAGACATGGAAACAAAATATGAAGATATTTCTCCCAAAAATGAAATAAATATGAAATAACCAACATATAAACAAATATGGACTTAAGTGAGTTCAGCCATGGTAATATCACATATCTCTACCTGATACACCCTTCATATCTCTAATATTTCATATGCACTATCCTATAATCCCTAGTGGGAAAGTTACAATATGATAACATCGTTGCGCTTGACAAACTGTGTTAAGGCAGCTTCAGCGACTCTGGGACTTGAAGGCATCTTTGTGTCTTGAAGATAGAGGAGGTGATTATGTTCTGGCCATATGGGAGCTGCAGCATAATATCTGACTGCTGAGTGATGAGTCAAGCATCTGTCACCGCGCCAACTGAGCACCGCAGAGCTGGACACATTGATGCTCCTGTCAGCTTGAGTGGTGTCTGTGTGTGTGTGTGTGTGTGTGTGTGTGTTAAGAGGTGAGGCCTAACGGGTGGAGAGGTGCTGAATAATGGACATTGCAGTGTCACTGCAGTAAAGTGAGAATTTCCAGCTGATCCGGCACAAACAAACACTCTCTCCTTCTCTCTCTCTCTTTCTCTCTCTCACTCACTCACTCACACACAAACGTACACACTCACATTACCTGATTGCACACATCGAGGACCAGCGACTGGTTTTCATATTTCTGTACTTTACAGGTGTTCCTACAAAACAAGCACAGGAGAATAAAACAGGTGTAAAAAAAGTCTAAAATGTTGACTCATATCTTAAAATTCATCATCTACAACCAAACAGGTGCAAGCATTTTTGTGCCGTTTGAGCTTTGTTGCACAGCCTCGTATCAAATGAGGAACAGATACATATAACTACCGACTTCTGCAGGGGATCACGAGACAATACAAACTGAATCGCTAATGTGCAAAGGGAGATGACCTTGTGAGTCGAGGGGGAAGCGAGGAAGAGTTTGCCTCACATGCTCCTTCAACGGTCAGTTTTCAATCCGCGCATGCCATGGGACAAAGAGTTAAAATGGGAAGCAGGCATGAGAAGGCAGACAGAGAAGGAGGGCATCGAGAGTACTTACAACAGAAAACAGAGAAACTTGACTTGTTCAGAGGTCCTGAGGCCGATAGAGGTGGACGAAAGCAGAGAGGTTGGGGGTTTGCATAACAGACAAGGGGAGGAATAATGACAAATGGAAGGGATACAGCGAGGGGCGGGTAGATTGAAAATGAAGGAAAATGAAGAACAGGGAAGAGACAAAGGAGAGCGAGTGAGTGACTAAAGGTGTTCAGCTCAGCACGTTAGATACTCAGCACAGGGTTTAGAGTTGGGGGGAAAAGCTCGATCGTAAATCCAAGATGCCAACAGTGCTGTAAAAGCTGAAACTAATTCAACCACTGCAGCGATAAGCACTCAACAGCCTATATATAACTTCTTTGGGAATCACATCAATGGCCAATATGCAGTGTTAAGTGTCTGGCATGTGTTCAAAGCATCGTTTGGTACACATCCAACCACTAGTGGATATATATAATAATGAATTCAGCCTTAGAAACAGCAGGCTTGTTATGTTCAATCTAAAAAGAGTGCATAAAGAGGAATTACACATGCAACAAATTGTTAATGTTGTTTATACAGCGCTACTACCTCAAAATTGTAAACCTCTGGAGGAAATAGTGATTTAGTGGTAAGGTTACCACGATTAGAGAGGAAGATTGTGAACTTAGAGATGGAAATTAAATGTCGTCCAAGCCATTTCACTCTAGACTTACGCGTTTGTCCTGTCTTTGCTTTTCTTGGGAGTTTGCTTCGCTTTCTTTTCCTCTTTCGAGCCCCCTGCTTTCTTTTTGCCTCCGTCTTTTTCTTTTTTCTCAGGCTGAGGCACGCTATTAGACGAGTCCTCGTTACTTATGCTTTTGCAGGGCTTGAAAGGGTCCACAGAGTCATCGAAATTGTCCGGGTCAAAGTTATAGGAACCCTTGGGCAGCACCGGGGAGCTGCTCATCTTGCTATTGCTACCAAATGGATTGAAGTTCGGATCGTCCCACTGACTGGGATCGAAGTTATACGTCCCTGACTTGGGAATTGGAACATCGTCCAGATTCAGAGGAGCAGCGGCCTCTGAAACAGAGGTGGAAGTAGTTTCTACAACTGGATCCGACACTGGCTCTGATACCGGTTGAGAAACTGCTTCAAATACTGTGGGTTCTGGTGCTGGTTCAGACACTGGGGGTTCTGGTGCTGGTTCAGACACTGCAGGTTCTGGTGCTGGTTTAGAAGCAGCCCCTGAAGCTTTGGGTCTTTGCTTTTTAGCTTGGACTTTGCTGACTGTCTTTTTCCCCCCTAACTTCCTTGGAGGAGGCTTGCTGACCTCCCCCTCATCCAGACCAAACTCCAGCTTCACTGCCTTCGAGTCTGCAGGTGGCTCCATCACCTCCGCTTCTCTTGCAGATGCAGAGCTATCCTGGCAGGCAGGCAGAGGGGCTCCGAGAGGTTCTAGCCTTGGGAGAGACTTTGGACCGCCTGGAGGGGGGGAGTTCTGGATCTTGGATCCACCGCTGGTGAAAGGGTTGAAGGTGTCATCAAACGTGTCAGGGTCAAAATTGTAGCTGGCTTTTGGCACTGGGAGTTCTTGTTCCTCGATCTCCTGGGACAACTCATTCGCAGAGGCTTTTATCTTCAGAGATGGAGGTTTAGACTTGGGGGTTTTGCTCTTTCGGGTAGGCTCTGCCTTGCAAGGAAGGCCATTACACAATGTTTCTGAGTCAGCAGGAGGAATGTCCTCCGGGGCCTCTGGAGCTGTGCTGGTTGCAGGACTGCTGGTCTGGGTTGAGTCTGAGTCTGGTGCTGGAGCTGGAACTGAAGCTGGAGCTGCTGGAGTTGGAGCTGGAGCTGGAGCTGGAGCTGGAGCTGGAGCTGGAGCTGGAGCTGGAGCTGGCACTGGCACTGGCACTGGAGCTGGAGCCAGATCTGGGACAGAGGCTGGTACATGAACTGGGGTTGGGGACGGGGATGGCTCAGGGGTCTCAGGGGTTGGGACTGAGGTTGGAGTTGTGCATTCAGCCATTTCAGTCTTCCCCTTCTCTGAGGAAGAATCGGGAACAGTCTCAGGGAATGAGGCTTCTGGAAGGTTCTCTGTTTGTTCTGCTGTTTGGGTCTGGATTTTTATCTCCAGCGGGTCACCCATTGAGACCACAGGCTCGCCCTCACCCATGTTGTTGTTGAGCAACATGTCCTGATCCCCAGCAGGACCAATCACCATCAGCTGCTCATCTTCTTCCAAATCTAAAGGTTAAATGAGAGAACACACAATCATTAAAACCAGAATCAACCAGAGACCCGCTGAGTTGAACACAAAACATGAATGGACAAGCCATGCCGGTTTCTGTTGACTGTGATAGTCTGTCCAATCAATTGTAAACTCCGAGGTAGGGGGCTGCTGATTGGCTCTCTGAAAGCATGTTGCTAGCCAGCCAACTAGTCCAACTGCTTCTGTTGCCATGGTGATGTTTTACTTACAGTGACATGACAGTTAAATCTAACAGTGCATTTAAAAAAATGAGTTATGTTTTATTTTGTATTTAGGGCGTTGTGGACAACAGGGACAGAGGCTGCTATGATGTACTTACTACCCCCAGGGCCCTTTGAAATATCAACGTATTTCAACATGGCTGTCATGCTCCGAGTGTTCATGTAACATTATGTTGCCAGGAGACAAGCAACAGCCTGGTGTATTTATATCCACATCCATTCACATTACTATGCAGCCCATTACATGCAATATGCATACTCTATATGATTCTCTCCTGGGGTCTCTCACACTGTGTGTTTTTAAAGCACCAGGCATGTCTTTCTGAG
Source organism: Holocentrus rufus (assembly GCA_900302615.1). Lineage (NCBI taxonomy): Eukaryota > Metazoa > Chordata > Actinopteri > Holocentriformes > Holocentridae > Holocentrus > Holocentrus rufus. The sequence continues at coordinate 2,223 of OMLF01013164.1, read as the reverse complement.
AGAGAGAGAGAGAGAGAGAGAGAGAGAGAGAGAGAGAGAGAGAGAGAGAGAGAGAGGAGGGTGGGGTGCCACAGCAAGGCTGAAACTCCTGTTAGTTTGCAATGACAAGCTGATGTTGGTGGTCTAATTTGATAATAAACAGAATTATTAGTATTGATTTAATTTTTATCTCTCTAATTACTCTCTTACTGTGAGATTCTCAGTGCATGAATCAATGCAGCCTCACAGTGAATTGCAGAATGGTATTTCTAACCCAGTGCAATTCTATGAAGACAACAGACAACAAGAAAACAGTACACAACTACAGTACCAAAAAAACACCCTTCATGACCAAGAATCCCACTCTCACTGCCACCAAAAAAAAAAACACTGCTCTTTAGGGTTGGTAGCCGTTTAGGTGGGACAATTACTCAGTGCTCGGCTATCAAGAAAACATTTACAAGCAATCTAATATATAGCCTGTCACTGTTTTAGTAATGGAGACTTTGGACACACAAAGACAAACAGAGCCATCTTCATGTTTACACTAACAGAAGTTTCTAGAGGCACTTCAGCTCCCCTCTGCCAGGGACGGGGACAGATCTAGATTTGCTCCTCCACAGCTGCAGGAGGGGATGTTTGTGGTTGAAACAAATAGTGAACGCCCTCCTCGCACTCTGTACCGGCTGACCTTTGTAACACACACTTTTGGAAATTCTCGTCGGAGCTGTTTTTACAGTGAGGATGATCCATACCAAAACAATGACTGCATCACATTGACTGCTCACAAATCATCTCAAAACATTTCAGAGTTGCTTGGAGGAGTGGGGAATGAAGCTGAGGCAAAGACCCCAGAGGGGAGCGTGTGGAGCAGCGAGATGCCTGCCCTCTGACATCCACTATTGACCGATGCATAACAGGCTGGGCCAAAGCTTTTGTCTGACCTGTTTCACTCCAGAGCAAAGGCCATTCCCACACTCTCCAACAGGCCCCTCCTCCCAAATGACAAGGACAGCACTGCCTACATCATCACAACCAAAACCAGAGGAGTACGCATACCAGCTCACTTATCAAGCATGCAATTCACTCTTCAGCGCCTGTTTTTGTGTAAGGACGCCTGGACTATGTGTAATGAAACACTGAGAAATGGATTTATAATTATAATGTGTTTGCATTTTGTGTAGGGCAGAGGGTTTCAAACTTTTTTTCATATTCTGGACCCCCAAGTTGAATTTCATTAACTTGCAGACCCCCATTTGTATCAATTTTGCCCACGGAGCTCTGATATGAAAAGATAGTTCGGTTTGTTTATTAATTTGTCAGTTGTCGTACTGTGACACTAACAAATAGAAACAGAAATAGTAAGATTGAAATATCATCTTAAAATAAGTACTCATACATTTTTGTATTGCAACAATTATTGCAACAATAATTGTATTGCAAGAATTACAGTGAAATGAATCTAATCCTCATTTTGCTGAGGACCAATGGAATCCCTTCAAAGACCCCTGGGGGTCCCTGGACCCCACTTTGAAACATCTGATATAGGGTAAAATTTTAATATCAGCGTAACGTTTCATTGCACTCATAGTCAGGCAGGTAAGCTCTTATTGAAAGTTGACAGGCAGTAGGCGGGCACATTCCTGACGCAGACAGACTGCATATGTCTCCAATTACACTGGTATGGTGAACTTGATATGCTCTGCACACAATTGAGACGTAGTAGAAGAAGTCAAAAGTCCTTTGGAGACAGACAATTAAGGTTATATGCGTTTTAGTAGGTGAGGACTTTGTAATGCAGGCTGACTATTGTTTACTATTGACCACATGAGCACTTGCAAACGTGTACACACTCGCACACACCTCATGTCTTAGCACACAGAGACATCAAAAGACTCTTGTTGCCATGGCAACCTCAAGAAAGTACACTCTGTTCGTGTGTACGCTCTGTAATACTGAAATGGCTTTTTTTTTTTTGGTGTGAGTTCAGTTTGTTTATGATAATGGGAACCTTCAAGTTGTGTAAACCTAATTAGCCTGAGGTAAAACTGTGTTTACGCCTCGGGCCGCACGCTGAATCCCTCTCTTTGTCTCTTTCTTTCAGCACTGGCCTCACCTGCTTGGCCTGCATCAATGTTGTTGTTCTCCAGCTCTCCTGAGATGGGCAGAGGGGCATGGACTGGAGTCGCTGCTTCAGGAGTCTCGAAATGGCCCTCTGAGTCAGAGCTGTGGTAGCCAGAGAGA
>OMLF01013163.1:25596-49942 GCA_900302615.1 Holocentrus rufus | reverse complement strand
TTTTTTTTTTTTTTTAGTTCCTACCATCTAACTACTCCTAAAACAACTTATAATAATAATAATAATAATAATAATACTTACCACTATTATTATTATTGTTATTGTTATTATTAAAATGCACGGTACATTGTTTAAATAAGACTGTAAATAAGACTAAATATGACTGTAAATAATAATAATAATAGTTTATTTTTCACTTTGACGGAGCTAGACTAAAAGGGGGGTAGGGTGTGAATAAGAAAAAAGGCAAAAATTTCTGCTTTATCAACTGCTAGATTAACTTTGTACATTAACTTTAAAGAAATTAACGAGACGGAAGATGGAACTGTGATTCGAGTCCCTGGACACTTGTATCACGGTTTTGGTCTCATATGGTTCATATGGTTCATACAGCTGAGACCATTTTGACTGCGCTGCAAAGCATGGACTATATTTGGTCATGATTTGGCCTTTTGCTCTGACCGGGCTTCTTATGGAGGATCGGAAATCTTGAAATCTTTTGGACTTGCACAGACTTGTTTATCACATTTCCTGCAGTGTGAAGGCAGACCAGTCTAATATGGAGTGCAGCATGGCTCAGGAGGTAGAGAAGGTTGTCTAGTAATAGGGAGGTTCTTGGTTCAATCCCCAGCTCCTCCAGAGAGCGTGTCAAAGTGTCCTTGAGCAAGACACTGAACCCCTAACTGCTCCTGATGAGCTGGTTGGCACCTTGCATGGCAGACTCCGCCATCAGTGTGTGAATGTGTGTGAATGGGTCAGTGCGAGCCATACATTGTAAAGCGCTTTGAGTGGTTGGCAGACTAGAAGAGCGCAATACAAATGCAGTCCATTTACCATTTAGTGGGCTGGCTAAATAAGAATGTGTTTTCATTCATCAGACTTGGCCGATCAAGAAATGTGCTCTTCAGCTTGCTTGGTTGAAAACGAATGTGTTGTTACCCAACCTTCACGGATAGATAAGGGTTAAAGAATGTCCATCTCTCTTATTGTTGCTGGTGCTCCTCTTTATGTCACCCAGCAGAGCATGAGTTATCCCATACGCCTTTCACTGCTCTGCATCATAAATCCACCCTAACAGCATCACTGTGGGTGTCAGAGGTGCTCTTCATATTTGGAGTGCACTGTTTTCAGTGTCCGAGGTCACTTCCTTGCTGCCCATACTGCACTTTACAGAGCAAAGCACTTTCCTAATTCTGTGTATTTTAGGTGATAGGATTATAAAAACGGCATCAGCTTATTCATTGTAAAAAAATATAATAATAATAAAATACACTGTGCTGTGTTTATGTGTCTTTATCTATAAACAACCATTTCAAAAGTGAAAAAAGGATATTAAACAAAATTAAACACTGAGTAATTATCACTAAGCAAAATATTTAAACTATTCAAGGTATTTAACTTTTCCAAAATAGCAATGTTTGTGACATACAAAGCCCCGTGTGCAGGTAAACTGTATTTTTGTCTGTCTTCACCTGTTAGCAGCATCAATCCTGAGACAGATTTGAGATAAAGTAAAAGAAAGAATCAGGCTTTTGCTAAAACCTCTAGTTGGTTGCCATGGAAGTATCTTTCATCTTCAGACAGGAGCTAATGGAAGCTGCTAATAACACTTTCATGTGCAGTATTGTTTGTAAATTAAAGATGTTTCTGACAGCTACTGAACTTCAAAATGTGGCTGAGTTCAAAAACATCACAGTCTGTCATCAAATCAACAACAGACAGGGTGAAAAAAATCCTGAAAGCTTTATTTATATAGCACATTTCATACAGTGGTTGTTGCCCAATGTGCTGGTCATGATTAAAATACAATATGATAAAAACTAACAGAATAGTCAGGCACAGAGCAATATCATAATAGATAAACAAAATAAAGAAATAAATAAGTAGAGGTGAATAAAAATATAAAAGAGTAAAACAAGAAGAACAACAATAAAATAAGTAGAGATGAATAAATAAAGAGTAAAATAAGTAAAAGTAGAAACCCTAAGTAAAAGCCAGGCTAAAAAGATATGTCTAAGGTTTTATTTAAAAATGTCTACATACAAAGAGTCCCTCAGATCCTCAGGCAGAAGGCAAAAGAACACTTGCTGATATTTCTAATGTGGGCTTCAAAACTGCATGAGGTCAAAATTGATGAGAACCTAAAGGTTTTTGACCTGATCCTTGGTGTGAAGGGCTAATGACTGTAAGTACATAGACAGTTTCTCTCTCTGCACTCTTGCCCCAAATACCATAGTATGATCTCAGTCTGGTCTTGGTATAGCAGGAAGTTGAATGGCATCCATACATGGATGTCATACATTGCACTGACCTGTCAGTGGGGCTATAATCATCACGGAATGCTGAAATATATAGTTGAGTGTCATCTGTGTAGCTGTTAAACTCAATGTTATGTTTTCTGATGACATGGCCAAGTGGTAGCATATAGGCTAAAAAGGACTGGGCCTAAAATAGAACCTTGCGGGACCCCATAAGTTATGTCTGTTGTAGGGAAACAAAGAGCTTCTGTCCAGTAAAATATGATCTAAATCAGCTTAGAAGCAATCCTGAAAGACCAACCCAGTTTTCAAGTCTGCAGTAAGATTTCATGATCAATGTTATCAAAGATCGCACTAAAATCCAGGAGAACCAGCACTGAAAGACTGACTGAAGAGTCTCAAAGATATTTATTTTAGAAAGTATTTACCTCTTCAAGAACCACTTTTTCTAAGATGTTACCTAAGAAGGGGAGGTTTGATATGGGCCGGTAGTTGTGAAGAACCGAAGAAGCTATATTCGTTTTTTTGAGAACTGGTCTTATTATGGCAGTCTTTCATTCATCTGGGGAAGTGCCTGTGAACAAAGAGTGACTTACAACACTTAAAACTCCCCTGATAGGCAGTTAAAAACCGTTTTAAAATGTCTGGTGGGTATGGGGTCAAGCAAGCATGTGGACGATTTTAACTCAGAGACCATGCTTCTTCTCACCTCTGTATCTACCAGAGTAAAAGAGTGCAAAGTATATTGACAGTGTGCTTTCTAAAAACATTATCCGACCTGGTCTGATTGATATTCATTCTAAATTTTGTTATCTCTGTAGTGGACTGAAAATTCACTGCACTTAGTATTTAAGAAGAAATCACTAGGGCATGTGGAAGTGGGATTTATCAGTCTGTCAGTGGTTGTAAAAAGGACCCTAGGATTGTTTTGGGTCTTATTTATGAGTTTGGAGAACTGAGCCTGTGTGCCATTTCTCAGAACTTTATTCCGAAAGATGATCACGTAGAATATTGTAGTGGATCTGGAGTTTTCTTTTAAGTCTGTTAACAGTCTAATTTTCCACTGTGGCTTACATTTTAAAACAGGCTTAATTGTTGTCTATAAATTTGTATTAAACTCATTTACTAGGGGAATCAACAGATGATGAACAGAGTTTTTAAGGGCAACATAGTGGATTTAGTTATTGATTCTGAAAATGAAATCCTATTACGTTTACTTTCTGGAACACAGTATATCTTTAATGATGACCTCATGCTGCACAAGTAGTTCTAAATATAAATTTGAACCAATAAATCTAACCTCTATTTCTGGTTCTCTCTCCCCCATACAGAGTAAAAAGCCTGGCATAAGGTCTCTATTATTCTGGAGTAATAGGTAGGTAGGGAAGTGCATGCTGTAGTCTGGTTTTAAAGTAGAAATGTGTTAAAGTGTCTGATGGGTTAAATTGGGATTCATACAGAGAGGGAGTCCTGGTCCATGGAGGCTGGAGGGCAGACGTGCACATGTGTGTGCAATAGGGTCTTTGTGCAGATACTTGCATGACATTATGAATAGTGTCAGTGTAACAAGCCTATAATCTTCCTCTGGGGTGTTGTTAGGAGTTCACAACATCCGGGGATCAGCCCAGAGGACGCTACAGAGCCGCAGGAGAGAGGTCTGGGTGCATCCTCCCCTGGGAGAATTTTTTTTTTTTTTTTTACATTTCAGCAGTAAAATGCATCAGTCTGGTGAACATCCATAGGTGTAGTGAAGCAGAATAGTAAACACTTTGAACTGCAGGGATGTGTTGGAGTGTGGGTGCTGCCTCTCTCCTCCCCTCCTCAAGTCATCACCTGCCTGCTCTTATTTCTCTCCTCCCATCATTTCTCTCTCTCGCTCTGCTCTTTCTCTTTTCATTCTCTTCAGCTCAGGTTGCACAGTTATAAATGAATATAAAGTTTATGGACTAATCACATATTTGTGCCTCTAAGTAACTAAATCAGCTTAAATAAATTTGACATGGTCCCTGCTTTAGATCAGGTACTGCAAAATACTGTACTAATGATTAATTCGTGATTGTCATATGGTGATAATTTACTTACAAATCATTACATGATTTATGAACTCATAAACAAGTACATCATCATGCATTATGATTTATTATGCATGATCATGATGTATTCTTTGTTCGCCAAAAAATTTGGGCCACTGACCCAAATCCAACCCACTACAGCACAGAGCACATCATGAAATCCTAATTAACTACGCATCAGTTACTCATGAGTTTATCATGTTTGTGGCCCTTAAATTAAAGTGGTGAGCCATTTGATTCTGTTGAAATCCAAATACTATAGTCATCATTAACTAAGCAGTGGGTTCTCAAGCATTAGCTACTTACCTTAGTTAATGCTTTTATGTGTTGTTCATGCATGAAGTCATGAATGAAAGACTTTGAACTCATGTTAATTCCTGATGAATCATGAGATATTAATGCATGAAGTGATGCATAAGTTATGCATGCATTCATTAACATTCATGTACCCTTACTGTAAAGTGTCTTCACTAGTTTGTACAAATTTATTAGTGCAGGACTGATAATCAAAAAAATATTTATTTATAAATTATGACTCTAAAGTTAAGACATATTTTTATTAAGTACTATGTGCAGCACACTAAGGCTGACTCTAGGCTAAACTAGGCCTGCTTAGTCTTGTTTTTCGAAGGCAACCAAACAGTTAAATTTGCTTAATTTAAACTGCGTAAAATTTGGTCTTCATTGTGCTTCTTTTTATTTTTATGAAATAATAAAAAGAGATTATCAAGTACTTTTGTTCCCTTTCTTTCTAATCAAGCCGTTTTTGTAAGATATGCTATACTTCAAAACTGTTTCAAATTTCAAAATATGGGATATTAAATAATTAAAAAATATGATTAATTGGGATTAACTACTGAAATTCTAAGATTAATTGCTGCTAAAAATAAATTCTTTGATGGCTCTTATGTAAACAAAGTATTTTCCTGATGAAAAATGGGTTTATCTTATATAATGTTAAAACATTTGGGGGTTAAGCACTTAAAGAAAACCCTTAGCGCTTGCTACTGAAGGTAACCACGCTGTCAGGATGTAATCTGGACTTGATTCAGCCCATGTCCAACCCCTGGGGTGTGATCAGGTCCTGTCTCACAGTCTTAGAGTTATAGCAACAAGTATGAGAAGCTGTGTTAAAGTGTTGAGCCGGGTGCTGCCCCTTGTTCTTTAACCTCTGTTAGAGGAAATCATGTGGGAGCTCAGTCAAGCATCCCATTATCTCGACTGTCAGACTGAATTAAAACTGAGTGTGGAACGGTGAGGGTCAGAAACCTTAAGAAATCACTGCATTGCTCTTATTGACTTCACCAGCCTCTGACAGATACACCTTTCTTGAGGTACACAGTGAAAATAACATGCTTATTAACAGATTGAGAAAATAACACATTACGACACACATTTCTATTAATTATGATGATTATACCAATTCCAATTTCAGTTCACTACAGCTTTAACTCTATTGCTGACATAAAGAACAAATTGATTAAAAAAGAAACACAAATGAATTTATTGTATGAACTCACTTTATTGACTGTCAAATACAGAATTATTATTATCTTTCAAGAAAGGAAAACAAATAAATGAAAGCAGACTACAAATACAACAGCTATGTGACCCCAGTATGCTAAGAATGAGTGATCTGATATTTCTAATGTCAGCATGGGTGCTATTTGAATGTATAAACAACCTGCGACAGATGAGGCATTTGGAAAAGGGTTGAACCACAGTGGTTATGTTTTTATTACTCAAAACAATATTTTCATTATTCACTGGAGGCCATTTTTATGCTTTGGTGACTGTTGCAATGCTCAGAATCTAAAAGGAATATTGCATTTTAAAGATGGTATTTTTGACATTTCTTGTTTTCCATTTTCACATCTATTTTGTATGTGACTAATGAAATGTGAGCTTTTGAAATTCCCTGATGCAGAGCCCACTTCTTTGATTTAGAACACATGCATTTATTTCATTTTCTAAATGGCATTGCACTAAATGATTTATATGTTGCATTTATTCTTGGCATTTTTACTATTCAACTGGTGGTGGAAAGATGACATAAATGTGAAGGTTCCCCCTACCAGTTCTGACATTTTTTTTTCGTCTCTCATCCTTTTAAAGGGATCAAAACCATTTCAGGGCATTACATGAACATAGAATGCTTTTCTGTAGAGTGCTTTGGGCAGGAGTAAGATTTCTGTATTGAGTATGGATGAGTGCTTTATGGACAAGAGTGGTAAAACATCCATTCAGACAATTGGGGTCCATGGATCAAAACATGTATTTTAGGTTTACTTGAATATCAGTATAACAAATTCCAGAACTGCATACAACTATAACTACAACTGTTCATCCAGTAACCATTCAAACTATCACTGAGTGCTGATTCGCTAATCTGAATCCTGGCAGTTTTTCCTCAGCATTGATGGGAACCGAGCTGCCAGAATGAACATCATTTCCTTGGCTGGAAATAACACCAGTTTGGACAGGCAATGAGCACGCTACCTCTATCAAAAATGCAACAAGACTCTATTGGAGTATAAAGCTGCAATTCTTTTACATATAGCAAACAATTCACCCATTCTCTCAAAGTATATCCAAATGCTGAGGTTGGGGTACGCTCATTTCTCAGCAGGCAATTTCCTAACAATTGCTTCAGCCATTTTGATACCTGGGGAAAGGGAAACTTCATTTGAGCATAGCTCAGCTCCACTTGATTAATTGTTATGGGAAGGGGTAGTGATATGGCAATCTCATATTCACAGTGCGGGAACAAGCAAAGCTTATTTTTAGACCAGGCAGCTGCCAAGAGTCACATTTAACTAAGATTCCCAAACTAGGTGGCAGAAGTCTGCTCTCACTGCCTCTTCTGATAAGAATGAAGTTGTTATTTTCATGGTTGAAATCCTTTGGGGGTTCAGGACATTTTCAAATGCATGCATATTTCAGGGATATTTCCAAATCTAGGCAGCCTCAGGAGTCAAATGAAGGTCTACACAGGGGGTTGCTGCTGGTGTTGGTATTCTAATTAATGGCCAATTAGCAATATCCAGTCAAAATAATGGTTTCCAGACAATTGAGTTCAATATGATTAATGTCAGTAGACAGCAGGCACACGGACCCATCAAAGAATGGAAATTAGTAGCTGCAGTCGTCCCACGTGGTGTAGTAATGGACTGTGGCACTAATTTGAATACAAGTGGTCCTAACTGGTGTTAGTCCATTGAAGAGCTGGTTTCTACAACATCTGCAACAAATTAGCAGCCACTCAACGCCTCCAGTTTTCCTACAGCCACTGAGAACAAGAGACACATTTGATGATCCTACAGCATTTGATGCTTTCCGTTTGTCGAGGCATTGAGGTAGGCCAGCACTTTGCCACTGTGTAGGCAACTTGTGATATAACCAAAAAAAAAAAAAAAAAAAAAAAGAATAAAATGGTCCTGTTTTTTAAGGGAAATATTTTATATTGGCTTTTTCAGGTTGTGTTTGTGATTGATAGGTTGCTTATCCATCACTCCACCTTAGCTCTGCCCTTTGCTTTGAGCTGGCTTCCAAAGTGCATGTAAATACAATCTGCTGATGTGTCCACTATAGACCTTTTTCACAGCCGCCATTTTACATAAAATAGTAGGGCATGCACAGGTGTTACTAATGACATTAATTAAGGTTCCATTCCATTTGATTGTAACAGTCTTTCCAATGAGCCAGCATGAACAATAGCAGGACCTTGGCTCTGTTAGACCTAAATGGAAAAGAACGGCTCATTAATTTCATTAGTAACACCTGTGCTTGTCCTTCTATTTCATGTCTAAATGGCTGCTGTGAAAAAGGTCTATCATTTACATTCAATGTATAAAATAGTTTTTCTATCTTAAATTGCAAATGGCACTTTAGTGTGAGTACGGCAGCCTTAATCACTCCCTATGAAGGTATGTAATGTTTTAATTTACATTAAAAGATAGTTTTCAAATGCTTTGTTTCAATTTGAATTCTCCCAAAATCCTGATTTCTATTCTGAGTACGCAAAAGCACTTAACTGCTTGGAAAGTCCATTTTTCTTAAACTATCCATCATTGAGGCTTAGGGCCACACTTTTTTTTCATGGACATTTTGCCCTGTCAAGACTACTTTGTCATGGCAATTAGGATAAAATGGCTTCTTCTTTGATCTTGACTTTTGATTCAAGTGAACAAATCAAACAGAGGAGGCAAGACCTTCTCTTAATGCAGCCATTCTTGAGCATTTAGATTGGCTCGCTGAATTAGACTCACACAGGATTTCATCCATAATCATCAACTCAGTAACTGTTTTCTCAAGTCTGTCCCCATTGATGAATTCATGAAATGCCATTGGCTTGGTCGCAGATCTTTATGATTAATCTTATCTGCTCCAGAGAAACTGGTAATCTAATTATTTGAGTTAGACACTGATGCTAATTAACCTTGGTAGAGGTGAAGGAGCTGGGAGCTGCTGTTGTTTTAACTGGTGAACTACTGTCTCTCAACAATGATTAATTGCCTGAGGGCCTCCAGTCTACCAATAAACAGGGAGAAGGACACCTTGGGGGTTTTGCTGTTACAAGTGTGCTAAAGGAAAAAGCAGGTGTGGTCTAGTCGAAAACTGCTGGGATGGGAGGCAGCTTTGGACTTGTACTGTGAGCTGCCCTCCCCACGGGGTTTCTCAACCTTGCAAGCTCAATGGGGTTCCAGCTTCCTCGCAGAAATGTCAAGCAGAGGGTATCTCAGGTATTAATTTGAACACGAGCGCAGGGTATATCCCAAGGCGCCGCGGTGATGTAATTACATGTTTTGCCATTATTCATATCCAGATACTGCATACAGCATTGCTCAAAAGACCACGGGGCTACAACACTATTGAGAGGCCCAGTGCACATGCTGAAAATGCTCCTCGTGCTTGATGCGGTAAACTGAAACAGAACATGAGTTGCCAGCTTCGCCTCGCAGTTCCCCCCCATGTTTGAACTGATCCTCTCACATAAAGACATCAATTTCATTGTGGTTTCCGTAAGTGCTCCCTTGAGGCTTGCGGGGCGTCACCGTAAATACTGTACCTTAAGGAAAACTCCATAACTGGTCATCATACCGCTCAGTTCAAACCAAAATCACTCCAGCTGCTTCATTCTACGATTTCCGTCTTGCTTGTTTGGGTGTGCAGCCATCCAGTCCAGCACTAACAGGCTAGTGGACGCTCCAAAAATCAACCCCAAAGCATTTTTTAAACATCTGGACGATCTCTCTGTAAGGATACATGAATATAATAAAACTGATTCTCTACTTTCACTGATATTCACTACTTTCAACTGTTATAATGGGACAAGGAAAAACAAACAAGAAAATGCTGAAGCATTGCCAAAGTAGCATGAAACTTGTATGAGAAAGATATCTTTTCACCAGTATGTCTCATTACAGAGCAAATGTAAATATGCTGAAAAAGGCAAGCTTTGGGCGTCTTTTTATATTGATTTTTGAGCGTCCACTTCCCCTCTAGCACTGGATTGAACAGCCGAGCATGCAGACATGCAAACAAGATGCAAGTACCTCTACAGTGAAAGATTTTGGTCCGAACAGATTTGAAAGATGGAAAAGTAGTCCAGGTTAAAAATGGCTGAAGTAAGGCTTTAAATGCCATCTCACACAGTTGCAAGACCAATGTGTTTGCAGTGCTGTGTTTTGCAGAGTCCTAATTGCATGTCTAAATGGCTGCTGGGAAACCTGCATAATATTTTTACTGCTTTCTTTAAACAACATGCCTAATGTATTACTTTATAGCATTGGAGGGAGGAAATATTGCATCTCTTGTTTTACGCTCTCAGTGGTGTTTTTGCACATTATACTATATTTTTATTGCATTCTCTATATTTTTGAATGCTTGATACCTTCAGATCACGGGAAGCAAAGATTGAGACAGCTTTTATAAGTCCTTCAAATAAATTCTGTTTTACTTAGTTCTAATGGATACCTTGAATATTTAAAAACAGTTAACAACCCCCACAGAGAGAGCTGGTAGATTTTGCAGGTTTTGGGTAGAATGTTAACTAAAAAGAGTTTGTCAAGTTTGTCCAGCAACCATCTTTTAGCTTTCATGAAATTGCAACAAAAAAGGGCCCTTGGACCTACTAACCAATCAGCCTGGGGCAAACACACATTTTGACCCCTCATACTACCTCCTCTATTATATCTCCCAGTTAAAGCAATTATTTTTGATCTGTATATTGGTGATTATAATGCTTAAGATCCAAGTGTGGTGCTGTTTGATGATCCAAATATTACAGCTGGAGAGCTGACATTGGCATCTTTCCTCTCGCTGTATAATGTGACAGCTTTTACAGGAGCTACACTGGTGTTATTGAGTTTATTGATCATGTCCATCATTTTCCCACCGCTTCTGAGCCTCAGGGTCCACCGTTTGTTGGGTTATATATAATCCAAAGATATATCCGCTATCTCCAGTTCAATTTCAACTTCTATCAGATATCTGCCCTGACAGACATTCTCATCAATCAATACCAATATGCATTACATAATCTATCATTGCAAACCCCTTTGTCACTTTTGTCTCAGGCAACAGCCGACTGCTTTCTTTCAAGGAATAACAAGCATTTTCCCAATAAATTTGAGTTTAATTAAATGTAATAAGCTGGAAAATTTGCATAAAATTATTTTACACCTCTGGATGTGGATTTTAAAATCACACAGTAAGCATGCCAAGTCTTATTCTTCCATAAACTCATGCAATTTTAGTGGCTCCTCAGTGGCACACCCTCAATTAATTCAATACATTAATACAATAATATATAATACAAAAATCACTTCCACTTCCAACATTACTAGAATATCTTGGCAAGTAATATAATGAAACTCTGTGAGTTCCTGAGTTGCCCCAAATCTAATAACATGAAGAAACAGAAAACAAAGACATTACTTATCAAATAGTTAACCAAATGTGTTCACAATCCTCAAAATTTACAAAATCCAAAACACTTTCACAGTGGAAACTATTGCTAGAAATTCAGATTCAGATTTAGAAAACTTTATTGATCCCTGCAGGGGAATTGCTTAATCCCCGCAGGGAACAAGTAACCAAACCCAAGAAGTTTGACCCAATTGATTCCTTGCAAATCTTAAGTTTTTGAAATCATAAAACTTTGCAAATCAAATGTAAAATTTTACCATTCATAAAGGTCACTCCTCTACTCAAAAATTGTATACAAAATTTCACTGTACACATATTTCACTACATAATGGTTTGCAATCTCCCTTACAGTATATCCACAGCCAGCATCATCTACAGGTCAGTAGGGGTTAGCACTGGAGATTCAAGACTTTAAATAAATTTGTAGGTAGTTTGCCAGCTCACAGGATAGAAACACTATTTCGCTAGTCAGTGTTACATCATTTCTGGCAGCAGCAGGGGGCATGATGACAGACCAGCCAGAGTCAGTAATCAGTAATCAAATTCAGTTCCCGTTTGGATGTGGAGGATGTGATCCATCGTCTTGAGGTTTCTCACCAAAATATTTTTGTGGGAAAAGTCTCTGGGATAGCAGTCACTTCAGCCATCTGCAAATGTTATCAGCAAAGCAGGCCTTTAGTCACTATTGCTTGTAGGTTAAAATTCAGTGTCTGGACTGTGGACTCTTGCAATCATGAATGTTTGGAAATCCAGCTGGAGCCACTGCAACCCTTGTGAACTTTGCACTTGGACAGAGGGGTCCTCATCCTCAATCCCAATGACTACATCCAAAGAAGCGAAGTCAAAGTGTTTTTCTTGCGCTTCATCTAAAATATTTTTGGGTGTATTGGTTCTCCCAAAGATAAACTTGAAAAAATATCACAGAGGTTCACACTCACACAGTTAATAAGATGACTGATGCAGTTACCTACAAAATTCACGGCTAAAGTGTGAGTTAAGGTGTGAGGTGTCAGAGTTTCCAAAATGAGAATTTCATCTCCCCATAATTAGGCAGATAATGCTCAACCCATTAGAGACATTATTTTGTGGAAGAAAAAAAAATCAAGTGCTGTGAACCATGATGCAATTTGGTTCAGAGGATTGGGTGCCTCAGTCCTGACTTGATGGGAATTTGCCTTTTGATGACTTGGAGTAACAGGACACAAACACTTTATTCAAAACAAATATTTTCGTAAACAGGCCACCAACATAAGCAAATCCTCTGGACTGTATCAGTCTTTCTTTTTCATTAAGTTTGAATTTTCTCTTCAGTCCAGGGCAGCATGTGGAGCGAACACCTGAGAAGCAGCACTCAAATGGGCTAAGCTGCCAATCAACCTGATAGCTCACAGCTACACCCTGCTGCCACACTTTCCTTTAAAAAGAAGTGATTATCGCCACATCATCCTGAAAATATTTTTAACTGAAATTTGGATTGTTATATAAAAAAAATAAAGAAAAGAAAAGAAAAGTTAAATGGAAGAGAAACCTTCATTGCTGATAGAGTTAGCAGGTCATTGTAAGGGTCAGTCAGTTTGCCATTGATAAGACAGGCTCATTTCACCTCTTTATTCTGTCCACGAAAACAGGACTCAGGTACTTTGTGTACGTTAAAGGTTTTCTCCTTTGACAGTGCTAAATGTCTTTTAACCCTGAATAAAAATTAGGCAGGGGAATATTGTGGCTTAATGGTAATCTACAGATGAAAGAGTGGGGAAAATGCCATATTGGCATACTGTTTCTGCAACTTTGACAAGAAAGTTACCAAGAAAAAAAAAAAAAATCCCTCTAACCTTGGCATTCAGCGTGAGATTGATGAACAATACTAAAGTCCTGAGGATTTGGGTTGGAAACATCAGTGGCTGAAAGTCCTTGGGCAAGTATCAAAGGTCTGTGTATGAGAAGAAACAGAACAGATGGGATTTAGAAAACATGAAAGTCAAGAACTGCCTCGACTGTTTGCAGATTTGCTTTGTCATTGTAGTCCACAGTGGATTGTTGACTTACACTCACAAATATGGCTATAATACATAGACAGCATATTTGTGACAATGTAGAGGGACAATTTGGTTTATTGTGACCTAAAATAAATCTTGTGATACCTTTTTCCTCCTAAGAGCTTATTACATAATCAACACTGAGGTCTGGCTGGTGGTAATTCCTCCACCTCCACTGAAGCAGCATCTGCACTGGGTCAAAATGTTACAGATATAGAATAAATAGAATAGAACAGAAAGCCTTTATTGTCATTGCATTATGCAGATACCATGAAATTGAGGACACTACAGCTGATTGGTTCATTAAAAAAAGAAAAAAAACATAATAAAAAAAGAGCAAGTTATGGTCTGAAATAATAAATAAGGTAAATAAGTAAATAAATAAATGCTTAAAATCTGATGCTAGACGTTGTGAAAACTGCACCAAAATGAATGTAACTGTACAGTATGTAATTGTATCAGTTATCGCACAAGAAATAAGTGTACTTATTGCACAAGTGAATATATTTTCATGACACTTAATTAGTCTTCTAGTTCCACTGATCCACTGATCCTCCTCAAGCTTTCTATTGATTAAATATACATATGTTTTTAATATTTTGGATTATTGTGAAGGTAGGCAGAATGTGACTTGTAATGCAAAGCATAAGTTTCCCATTGGGCTTTTTGAGTTTTGGAAGGTAGAACTCTGTGTGACTTTACTCACTAAGGTACATATCACATACACATAATGGGTTTGTGTTGAGCTCATGACCTATGCTGCATGTCATCCCCCTGATATTTTCTGCCATCGTCCCTATCATTCTTCTCTGTGCAGATGAATAAATAGCTTCAAAAGGCTTTAGGCCTTATATATTATAGCACATGCATGGAAAACTCAATGGTGTATTCAGACTCCCGGAGCATGGACCATCAGCTTTCCCAGTGAGTGAGACCCTGCAGCGGAAACTCATTATAAACATCCCTCTGTTTATTCCCCAAGGTGAGGAGCTATTATCAAGCATGTGGCATATTGTCACCCTCATCCACACCAGAGTCTAGTTTGTTTCTTCCCCTCTGAGGCTGGCCCCCAGTCATATGCTGAGAGCTAGAATGACAGTCCATCACTCTTTTAATCTCTTCCGACCCAGAGCCAGACAGGAGTTTGAAATGGGTGTCGCTGTTACCAGCTTTATCAAGCATGACACCCTCTACAGCGCCCTAATACAGCACAGATGGTGTGTCGGTAGATGTCCCCGTTTGTCACCAAAATAGAAGAGTGACAGGGTCTTTGCTTTTGGAAAACGTTGTGAAGGAACCAAGTTTGGGTTTCCAACAAAACATAGGATATTTGAAGCGTTGCATATTTGCATGTTGCAGTATACAATGCCCTCCAGAATTCCCGCACCCCTGGTAGAGACAAAATCCAAAGGAGAGTTAAAAAAAAAAAAAAACAGAATAACAACAGCAAAGTAATGAGCTACATTTTGTTCACACACAGCTTGAATCCATAGCAGATGATGTGTTTTTTAAGATATTTTGTAAAACAACAGCAGCTTTTGCATCCCAATGATGGATTCTGGCAGTAAATTTAGCAAAAACTCATAACCTCCTCGTCCATATAATGGTTTGTTTTTAAAAATATAATATAAAATAGAATTCAAACATATAGTTTACCTAATGTTTTTCACCACCAGTGGCTCTATCCTTACCCTTAAAGGCTTCATTAATTGTTACACTGTGTGTGCGTGTGTGTGTGTGTGTGTGAAGGTGTTTGTTTGTTTTCATGCCAACTGGCTAAAAGGGGGCGTGGCAATGGGAGTGGCCTATAACAAAAAGTCACATAACCTCTAAACGGATTCACATAACATGGCCAAACTTTGTAGAAAGATGTACACACACACACACACACACATATATACATACATACAAACACAGACCCTTTCATAGCTCATAAATTATAAATGTTTGTTTTAGGCAAGTAAAGTCCTGACTGCACCACTAGGCGTGAATACCAAGGCGTCTAGCACTTGTCAACACTTTCATAATAAAGTGGTATATTGATGTTCAAATGATCTTGAAAATCTTCTATGTGAATTTTTTGGGTGATTTTCATGTTGATTTCAAAACCCATTAGCACACTGAAAACTACACAGGTGATCAGGCTGAGGTTAAAACTTTCTTAGCTCCTGAAATGCTGACATGAGATGAAAGAGTTTCACCTGGAAACATCTGGTAAAAAAGGAGCTCAGTCTGACATGTTGCAAAGCTAGCATAAAAGAAAAGGGGCACTGTGGCCCTTTATTCATACAGTATGTTCAGCCTCCTTTATGTGGGAGCTAAGACGATTTCTCTCATACCGGCTCCCATGTTGGTTCAGTTCTAAATGTTTGAATCATCTCAGGAAATTTAAGTGCTTATAATGCAGTGTTTGCTTTTATTTGTAGCATAGCCTTTAACTTTTTTTTGTCTCACAAAAAGGAAGGTGAGGTTTTGGAGAGGGATTCGATGTTTTTGAGTCTGGGGGTCAGCGGTCCTTTGCTGTTGTTTTTCTTGGTTTTGGTTCTTAGAGAGACCATATGACAGAATTTTAAGTAGGCTGAGAATACACAAACATTTTCAACTTGGTTTAGAGGTTATTGTTAGAATAATCAATTTAGTGCTGTAGAATTCAATGTATTGGAGGGAGAGATGGTTTTTACAGAGTGACTGCAGCTTTGTTGTATGTTAAAATAATCCACGGGTGGTGAAATAATACAAAATTGAACAATTTGATTATTATTTGAACCTCCTTCTTCCTTCCAGCTGAGTCACATTTTTCAAACCCTGGCAATTTTTAAAGTTTTGACTCAGTAAATGTAACTTGTAGCTTGATTTACCATGGTTTGATTTTGCTAAACAAGCATGCATGCAGATCACGCCAAGCTCTGTGGGATTGGACGGGGGTTGCTGGTGAGAATCAATCTTCAGGTCTCTCCACATTGTCTGTGCTGGGTGATTTTGGGTTTATTGTTGCACTAAAGGTGAATCTGTGCCCCATGCAGTCTTTAGTTTCGTGCGCTCTTGAGCAGGTTATAGGACCTCTGTGTATTTAGCTCCATTCATCGCTCCCTCGATCCTGACCCGACTCCCAGTACTTGTCACTGAGAATCATCCACATAGTCTGATGCTGCCACCATCACGCTTCAAAGTAGGGATGGTAGTCGCCAGGTGATGTGTGGTACCAGGTTTTTGCCAGACATAGCGCTTGGCATTCACACCAAAGAGTTCATTTTTGTCTCATCAGAGCGGAGAATATTTTTCCTCATGCTGTGAGAGTCCTTTAAAGTGCCGTTTGGCAAACTCCAGGCGGGCTTTCATATGCCTTTTACTGAAGAGTGGCTTCCATCTAGCCACTCTGCCATTGAAAATAACTGCTGCAGAGATGGTCGCCCTTCCGCCGTCTCTGCACAGGAACTCTCAAGCTCTCAGCCCGGACCGGCCATTTGGTCCTCGGTCACCTCCTCCACCAAAGGCTCTTTTTGTCTGGAGTTTAGCTGGACAGAAAGCTTTACGAAGAGTCATTTTGGTTTCAGACTTCTTTCATGTCACAATGATGGAGCCCATTGTGCTCCTGGGAGCAAGCATTTCTTTGGCAATTTTTATACCCTTCCCCAGATCTATGCCTGAACACAAATCTCTGAGGTCTACAGAGAATTCCTTTGACTTCATGGCTTGTTTGGTGCGTCTCTCTAAATTATATCCTGTCAGTTGCATTTGTGAAGTGAAGTGGATGACAATCAAGTCGCTGAGACATCTTAAGAATGACCAGATGAAACAGGAAGCATCTCACCTCAATTTGGAGTGTCATGGCAAAGTGTCTGGATTTATATGTGAAATAGATATTTTAGTCTTTTTACTTTTAATAAATTTGCAAATACTTCCAAACCCATCTTGTCTTTGCCATGGGTTACTGTGTAGAGACCGATAGAAAAAGGAAAAAAAATCAAATCAATTTTAAATTAGTTCTATTACACAACAAAGTGTCAAAAATTGAAGAGGCTACTTTTTATAGTTTATATTTTTATAAACTATGTGACATTTCTCTACTTTAATTCAAATTTCAGTCATAATCCTTCTGCGTAATGCCCAACTTTACACAACAATGCTGTGGGACTGTTTTTCTTCAAGGGACTCTATCAAATATAGTTTTTTTTTTGCTTTAAGTAAAGCTGTCACCTTTATTTTGCTTTATCCGTAACAGCATGTTTAAAAAGTAGACAATTTATAATTACAACATCAGTTCAGGTGATGAAAAACTATATTGCGTTATTCACCTGTATACTCCCAGGTGGTCTCTAGCTCTGTTTTCAGTTGTTCAACCAAAGAACGCGTTGACTTGTCCATGTTTGAATTTCCCTTACATTAAAACCAATTACACCCCTCTTGTCTTAATCAGGCAAATTATAAGAATGGAGTAAACACCCACACACTATGCACTTACACATCAAAAAAATTAATTTATCAAAAGGCAGAGCTCAGTCAAGGACTTTCATCAAGCATTCAGGCAATATTTTGCTTTGACCAAAACATTGCCTCCTAATAAATGATGTTTTTGATGTTCTAGTACAGAAGGCGTGCGAGTGCTTTGTCTTTGTTTTAGAGACTGCCAATCTTCTGCATACCTGTCACTAAGACTAACTCTCAGGTGTGCAATGGATTTCTTTGTTTTCTATTTGGGCATCTTGAAATTAAACTGACATCATGTTTCATTTTTCTTGCTTATTTCGTTGTGAGAGCTAGAATTTTTTTGTCTGTCTCCAATGCAGAATGCTACCACTTTTCCTTTCTTAGGCAGTTCAAGCTGTAATAGACAATGAAACCTAATCAGCCATTATCCATATGAGCTTCTCAGTTTCACAGCATATATGATCATTTTTAATGTGACTTCTCTTTTGATCTGACTAATTCAAATGTTTTATTAATGCCCAGAACAAGTTATTTCACAGATTACTGGAGATAAAGGAGCAGAGTTTTATTCCCTCATTAATCAAAAGAAAAGTTGCTTGTTTGGGACTTTGTTCCCTTTCATCTTGGAGAAGAGCGTAGAGATCTCTGCTACCATAACCGGCATAGCCCCGGCTTGCTTGTTTAAAGCGCTGTGTTACTTACTCATTTGAAAGGCAATGCTGGGGGGCCGCTGCCTGATGTAAAGCACACCTCTATTGTTTTCATTATTGTAATAAGCCTCTCTCAAGTGTGGACATTACTATTAATGAGCACAAATACCCAGAAGCATAGTTCCACTCTGTCCTTGGGCTGTTGGAACGCTCAACCGCCTTAATTATGAACATATTTGAACTGAAAGATTATGCGGTTTTGCAGGAATTCTAATCTCAAAGGAAAGATATTGTGTCAAATGTTGTTCAGAGGGTATTCTTTATACTGTGCATGAATCAATATCATAATTTCAGAATCCCAGAAATATTGATAATGTAAGAAATCATTTGGCAAACACAATATTGTACAAGATTATAAAGTAACAGATTACAGGATTACAAAATAGTAAATGTGTATAATAATCAGATGATCAGATGACATATGCATGAAAAACTTATTTGTTGGACTGCTCGGTCTGAAAGCATTTTTCTGTTTAATCATGCAAGCAAGCATTATACACATCTAAATAATAATTTTATGTATTTTTATTGTTTTGTGATGAAATAATGATATTGAGTTATGATACACAATCATGTTGGCTGAATTACTAAAGTAAAGATTAAAAATATAAAAAAACATTAAGATCACTTACAACATTAGATCAGAGACAAATCAGGGAACATTACATGAAAGATAGTGATTTAGCATAATTTATATAACAATGCGGTTCAGTGTGATGATGATGCAATATTGAAACATTGTCTTATGATTATAGTCATTGTAATTTTGTCCATATCGCCCAGCCACACATGTGAGAGGACTTGTGTATGCAGCTCTGTCACAGCTGTTGCCAACACTGTGCTATTTTCCATGACTGTGCTGTGAGATATGGAGCCGTGATTCGGTTTCACCAGGAGATTTGTGAGCCAGTAATTGAGAGCTGAGGTCAGGGTGTCACCTGCAAGTTAAACAGCTCCCTGGGCACCATACCTCGCTAATGAAAGGTTTCACTCGCGCCGCCATCACCCCTATCCTCTATCAGCCAAACACTCTTTTTCTGTTTTCAGCGAGAGCAGAACAACATTAATGGCCATTGTGATCGCTCTGCTGTGTAAGCTGGCTTGTGCGCGGTGCTCGCTTGATTTATTTATTTTTTCCTCTATAACATCGTGTATTTGTTCCAAATGGATAATTGCATTGGCTCCTTGTGCAGATCACGCTGTGGCTTTTATTTCGTCCTTCACATTACAGTAGTTAGATCGGCTCCTCATCCTCCGCAGAGTTCAGTCAAGTCTCTGCTGACTGAGGAACAGAAACGAGTCATTTCCATTTAAATGACATCTTTCCATGGAGTTTAGTTGGGGCCCCACATAGAGAGTACCTACCCTCTCCACAAGGTCAACTCAAAAATTTTGCTCAGTGTGAAATGTAAGCATGGTAATTGATTTCCCCTTGAGTATGGACCTTGTGACTGTTAGAAGATTTATTGCAATGTGTTTGTGTTTCGATGGAGCCCTCTTCAGTGTCTTCCGCCCATGAAATGCAATTGCTTTCATCCACAAGGGATGTTAACATGGCAGCTGCTCAGACGCACTCTAACACTGGCATGCACAGACACTGAATTAAACAGCCATCCTGATGCTCCCTCACATACACACACACACTCAGACACCTATGCACACATGTGCACACAGACAACTACATACACATAAATTGGGCTTATTAAGCTACTTTGCGGTCTGGGTTCCTCTGAGGTTTCTTGATCCCAGTAGTTTCCTCAACAGACAACATACAGTAGTGAGCATTATTTAAATCTTTCAAAAATACTCTTTGGGATGTTGAAAGGCGTTTTATATGGCTGCTGTTTTTGCACAGTGACTGTTGGAAGCATGGTACATCGTCCACAGCGGACCAATCAACAACACGGATGATAAATACGTGTGACTGCAAAACAAACATGGAGGAAAAACTCATCACCATGGAGCTCCATGCTGTTTACCGACCAGCATTATCACAGCTTGAATGTAAAGTGTGTCCAAGCACATTCAAGCTATGTAAACACAGTCTGCAAGCTAGGCTAAGGTTACTGAAGTTAATTATTTAATCCCTGCCCTCAAAAGGGGCTTCTAAAGTCCGCACGCAGGAGGCTCGCGGCGCTCCTTGCTGCTTCAAATGTATGCAAAAGGCATCGTCTGAACAAACCGGAATATTTCTGAGGCAGAGCTGCTCTGGAGGCAGAATTAATCTCATTGGCTGAGTTTTACCTCAGTAGGCACCGCCAACCACCCACAGTTTTTCCGGGTAAGTAACATTAGACTGGAGCCATGGAAGTATTATATTATATGGAAGTGGGGCATTGTTTGGCTCCGCCCTCCCCCCTGTTGATTTTCCATGCTTTTTAAAATGGCACAGAAGATACAGAGAGACGGAGGTTTATGGGTGCTGACAACATTGCTTCACACAGCCTACATTAGCAAAACAGAAAATAGACCATGATTATGATTGACCCCGATTTGATATTAGCTTACTTACGTTACTGAATCGATTATGCATCGCTTTCTAAACAGTTTTACCACTCAGTGTTAGATTCTGCAAATCTGTTCATATAGATTCTGCAGATCTAAGTTATGCAGTTGTTACCTATAACTAATATAGCCAACATTAGCTGGATTTTTGGAGAATGCAAAAGCAACATAGTGGAATTTTCTTGTATTCAATGCCTCAGTTATCTTGGAACAGCTTACTTGCTTGTTAATGTGTTGTTATTCATCCTTAGACGCTCCAATGTAGAAAGATAAAAGTACAAAATGGTTTACTTACATTTGTACAAGTGAATCCACAATGGACTATATTTGTTATCGAACAGAGCAGTAAAATCTGAATAACTGCTACAAAATAATGACAGTGTGGTAGTGTTCAGTGCAGTAAGAAAACTGTATAGCTCCAATCCTCTTGCATTAATTCAAAAATGAGAAAATTACTGTTTTGTGTGAAAGTAAACAAATGCAAAAGCATATAACATTGACCAGGGAGTTTTTAAAGGCTAATGGTGCCCCCAGTTTCAGTCCCTATCTGCCTTCCCCACTAGTTAAACAAAATAATATGCACTGGGCATGGAGAACAGCAGTGAAGAGACAGGGAATTTAGCTATCAAATCGATTTAATTACATAAAGTTGGACTCAAGTACAGCATTACTAACATTCAGCTAATTTTGGCTTGTGATTTAGCACCTTAAATGTGACCAGTTCAACATATACACTTATATGTGGAGTTAACATTATTAACCTAATGTGTTCTGTCTCAAACAACAGAGATCTCAAAAAACATGTTTTAGTGTTGCTAATACCTTTAAATAGATGGTGACAATTTCTACAGTCCCATTATGAACAATAAACAATGTCTCAAAGAGTAAAATAATACTTAAGTTTCATGATTCAAGGGTCTTCAACAGATGTGACAAAATGATTATTCTATTTAGTCAATGTGTTGGCAGTACTGAACAAATACTGCAACCACATGAAGTAATTTGGGGTTATAGTGCTTTGCTTGTTAGCTCCAGACATTAGACATCATCCTTTGCTTTGACTGGGTGCACTGTCAGTGCCAAATGACACCCGACTTCCCTATAATGTGATAATTCCATGGCTTCACTCTGATGTTACTTAGCCAGAAAACACTGGTTCTGCCCATTGAAGTTCAACTTAAAAAATGAGATCTTTTCTTCCTCCAGAGCAGCTTTGCCTCCGATAAATGTTTGTAGAACTAAAACTCCAATCTGCGTCCAAATGAGGAATCTATCCTCTTGCCCTGAGGCCTGGACTCAGTAAAATATATTAGCACAAAAAGGCATACTTTGGAGCCCGTAATAAGAAACCAGGGACTGTAGGACTGATATCATCTGCTTGCATTTGTGACCAGAGGGATAGAGGGCAAGGTTTGTCTTACCTACCACCATTGTTAATATGCAGACAATAGACAATGAGCAATCTATTTTTCCCTGAATAGTTAATATAATTGTCATGACAATTTCCCAACATCTGTTCCTGTTACTTTGGAATACATCCCTACCCACGCTCTGTGTGCCATCTGCAGGGCTGTCAAACCTGGAGACGTTCCACATTTGGAAAAGAAAATAGTAGCAATTAAAAAGCTACTCAGTTTGTGGTTCGCCCACCATAATTCATGACACAGTCAGTCAATATGGATCCATAGGGAGCTGAAGAACAGGCACTGAAGACATACATTAACTGACTCCTCATGCAGCTATGTTTGCTGGGAAAAGTCCCACCTCACCTTTAACAAACTGTCAAAATACAATATTTTTGTCATAAATTGTCAGCGTTTTACAGTACACTTTACAGAGATTGCTCAGGTTTCCAATGCCTTATAAATGGGAACCACACTCTACAATGTGCACACCTCATTTAGGGATTGTGCTAAACCAAAGTGGTTTCTCACTGGACCCTGTTTTATGATTCTGCCCATGCTAAACTCTTCTGAGGCTGAGCCTTGGGAAATCATGTGTATTCATCAATTTGAAGTTTGGGCCCCACGTGTTGTTCATTGGTAATTTGATTTAGAATAGAAATGCTTTTATAGAAGGGCCTGTGTTATGTAAAGGTCTGTGGGAGGCAAAGAGGAATTACATTTGTACAAGATGTAAACAAAAGGAGAGTCGTAATTCAGCATCATATCTGCCAACAACTATGCATGGGTTTGTCTTATGTAAGAAGTGTATAGGTTTGCTTGCAGTAGTAATGCTGGCACTTCACAACCCTGACATTTCAAAATCTCCATAATTATATGCTCTAGACTCTTGAGTTGATTTTTGTGTGTGTTTTTTTTCTTTTTGGAAGCTAGAAAAACATTCATCCTCTTGTTGTTGCTTTTTTTTGTGACATGACTATACCCAACTATCACATCAAGTGCAAGTTGGCATCTGATTTGCCTCTTGCACCACCAGTTATTTATATATCAAATGACAACAGTGCACTTGCCATACAGTGTTTGACATTTTGCAGAAAAAGGTGCTAAAATGGCTGGTAGGAAAGAGGGTTTAATTCAAGGGTCCTGCACACCTCAGTATGCCACTGTATGGATTTTTAACTCTGCATTACAAACTCCTCCGAACTAAATTGTTTAAAGATCCAGTGCGATGACTTTTACACAGTCATAAAAAGTTTGATATTGATTTCTAACACAATGAGCATCATTTTTTTTAAGTTTTGATGTTGATCTAAATGGCACAAAGCTTGTAGTAGTGAGAATATATCCTTCTCTATAATTGTGTCACCCACTGCATACTAATATCTCTCTCTTGGAGGAACAAATACTCAGTTTGAAATTTGGCACCCGGCAACAATGGCGGCCCTGGGATTTTGGCTTGTTTGGCATACAGCCGGCTGGCAAGTGTCTGTAAAGGCAAATAACGTAATACTTGGCGATTGCAATAATGCAATAAAATCAAACGTAATAAAACCCATAATTAAACAAAAATCCAATAATGTAATAAAATCTTGAATCAGTGATGTACTAACAGTTTAGCATCCTGTGGCCAACATGAATGTTGCAACCAAATTCAATGGCAATGTTAACATAGTTTTCAAGTGTGCAAGATAAAAAAAAAAAAAAAAAAGCCTGCTGGTGGTGCTACAGGAAATGTCTTGGGGTCACTGACAGGTTTCATCCCCAAGGCAAGGTAGCTTTATTCATATAACAAATTTCATACACAGAGACAATTCAAAGTGCTTTGTAAAATAATAAAAATACTATTAAATTATAAATGCATGGATGGATGCATAATGGCTGCATAATATAAAAGTGGGAAAAACTCAAGAAAGTGCTTTTACATGATTGGTTTAGCTTATTACATTATTCCATAATAATAATAATAATAATAATAATAATAATAATAATAATAATGATAATACT
>OMLF01013163.1:0-17470 GCA_900302615.1 Holocentrus rufus | reverse complement strand
TACAGAACAGTCAGTTAACATATGTCAAAAAATAAAATAAAGCATACTCAGAGACATTCTAATCACAAAAAAACACACAAAACTTGCCCTGTACAGAGAGTTTAAGTAGGCTTGCTATAAACACTGCATTAGACACTGGACAATATAAATATCATTGACATCAAACCTGCTCAAAAATGTGAAGGAAACATCAAGGCAAACAACTTCAAAAGAGCATTAAAAGAACATTAAAAGCTTAAATATATCCATGACATTAGCTCCGTTAACATCTGTCCAGCCTATTGGCAGGTTGATGGCTAGATTTGCTAAACTTGCTTGCTAGTTTTATAGCAGTTGTAATATAATTGAAAGATGCTATTGGGCCTTTATTTATTTATTTTTTTAATTGATTTTTTTCCCATCACAGAAACGATGACATGAATTTCACGATGTTACTATGATGACACTCAACATACTGTTTAGTCCAATTTTGAATTGCACGTGAAAGATCGTGTAGCATCTGTAGCATCGTGTAGATCGTGTTGTTTGACTATAACTGTTTTTTATCTATGTATATGTATATATATGTGCTTCCTTCAGCAAAGCACACTTACACACTCATATTTGCTTCTTTATTATTGATTATTTAATTCTTTATTCATTAATAAATATCCCTATATTATTCATTAATTAATTCTTCATCACTCATTTACTTTAATTCAAGCGTACTTTTACACCAGTTATTTTACCTCTACTGAAGTGAAATTTCAACAAAGCAACAATACTTTGCCAGAAGGATTTTTTGATATTCTTCCCATGTTTGTTATTAGTCATTTTGGTATGAGAAGCGCAAAGGTAGAAAGGGCATACTGCATTATAGTAGTTCTTAATATAGTCATTGGTACCTCTGTGGCCTTTGAGCTTATAGGCGTACTGTCACTTTGTTTGAAATCCACATAGCAAACAGTGTTTTCTGGGGACGGAGCAGCACTGGTATGCTGAAAGAGATCCGAGAGCCCGAATGAAATGGACTAGATAGCAGCCCTCTATTCCCAGGCCTGGACTTCAACCCCAGAGATGATGACTGGGGCCAGTGAGCTTGTAGATGTCAGCCAGAGAGGTCAGACCAGTCCCAGTGTATCTATCATAGCTGCCAGGAGGGTCAGTCTGTCAGATCCCCACGGTGAGCGGTGTCTCTAGATCAGCAGGGACGCTCCACTGCCCCTGCAACCCCTGAAAAGCCTCATGGGGAACAGTGGGATCTGACATTGTGTGAATGAACAAAGCCAAAAGAATATAATCAGTCAGCAGTTAATGAATATGATTATAAGTCAAGCTGAATGAAACTACAGAGGTGAATAGAAGTGTGATTGAGTGAAAATATCAGGGTTTCAAAGTAAGAGGCTTGTTGATATCAAATCGTGAATTATGCTTTGGACCATAAGCTTTTATCTAGATTAAATTAGCACTTTTTTTTCTTTTTCTTCTGCAGTGAATTAGCAAAGGAAAAGGGGAGCTGCACTGTTCAAAAAAAAAAAAATTCCTCACAACTCAAAGGGATAAAAGTTGAATATTCCTCTGTAGCCTAAAAATGATCATTTAAATTCAGAGGAATATGGCTATAATTTATATATACTATATAAATGTGGCGTAACTTTTTCGTCAGCCTCTTTTTTCTGTGGTGTATCGATTGTTTCTCCCAAGTATGGGAAACAGCAAATTCTGATGCTTTGAAGTGAAGTCCACACCAGCTTTACACAAAGCCTGAGGCTTCATCCAGATTGCTTATTTATAAAGGTTTGCTTTGGTTTGGTGGTTTTCACGACAAGTAATTCTATACATTCAAAAACTAAAAACAAACAAAACTATGGACCATTACTATTGGGATGCTCCCAATATTTCACAATGCAACCAAGGCAACCACATTGACAAAACACACAAACCAGGAGTTTGTATTTATGGGTGTAGCTCTCATGTGTCCCAGCTTCATCGGTGCTCACAATGCAGTATAATAACATATATTTTTCTGTATCTGAGCAACTTCACTAAGCCCAAAGGAGAGATTGGAACATTCAGAATAATTTCAGATCCTGCATTGAAGGTACAAGGCCAATGCTGCATCATATTGGCACAAAGAGAGAGGTCAAAGTCTGCTTCTCAGTTCCCATTGGCTGGAGAAGGAGGGTGTGGTGCTGTTATTCTGTTTTTGGTTTGTTTTTGTGTTTTGTTTGTTTTATAATATAACCATTATTTAACCAGGCCAGGTGAGGACACAATAAGAACTGTCTCCTCAGTGATGCAGAAATCTCTGAGATAACGTTCAGCTATCAACTGCTCTACAACTGTTATAAACTCTTATAGCAAAATACAAATTAGAAGCAAATTAGGAGGAATTGTACGATTATAGCCAAGAAGGGTCATTAAAGGTCCTGCTCCATTATGAATTTTAAATTATTTTTACTGTATCAGTAGGAAGAGGAAACGAAAACATGCCTCATCTTCATTTTATTTAGGGAATGTTTTATTGACACATATAGAGAAAGCCTGCCTAGTTTCATTTGCGTAAATATTCAATATTTCATTTAGCATGAGTGTGGTGGATGAGGGGCCCAAATAAAGTTTGTGCCCCAGGGCCCCATGACCCTATAATCCAGCCCTGATGCTGTGTTGCTCTTTGATCATCTGCTTCCACTTCTGTGACACAGTAGCCAAGAAGTGCTCATATTTCTTTGGCTTTACTTTCAAATGCTTTTCCTTTGCTGTATCTTCTATATACGAAACGAAGGAACTCCCTATTAGACATATTCCAAATCAAATACTTTTGATAATTACTGTCAACTCTTGGTATTTCTACTCATTGTCTGTAAAATAGATGGTGGTTTGCAAAGCACACTTGCTATCTTTATAGATGGGAAGGTTAAGTGCATAATGGACTTAGATGAGCGCTTCAGTGTGAATGTGAGAAAAAGAATAACAGCATTTACGTAATGTCTAAAGTCACAGAGTTCATCGACTGTATCTCCCCATTTAAAAAAGATGTCTCTGTATGATGTCATCTGTGAGTTATTGATGGCATAAAAGATGAATTTATATTCCCGTTGTACAATTGTCCTTACCAGCAAGATTCCAGCAAGATTCAGCGGTCCTCTAATGTCCTAAAATTTGGTACCCGTCCCTATGTAAGACAGTCTATATTATACACAACAGGGCGAAGGGGCGGGTTAGCAAGTTTAGGCAGACCATAGAAAATGGTCTATGCTGTCAGAAAATCTTTATCTTTATCAGTTATCCAGCTCATGAAACATTCAATATAAGCATCGCTCTCTTTTTTGAACTGTTCTGCAGGATTAGAGTCCAAGGAAATATAACTGTCTTTTCCCATCAATTGAAAAAGGATGCTTGTGTCCTTTTGGCTCCTGACTTAAAACCAAGATTGAACCGAATTCACTGGCTGCAGGAATAGCAATGTCTTTTCTCATTTCTTTATTAAGTAACACCTTTTAATCCTGGTTTAGTTTAAGTTCTTTCGTACAGATGTGACACATTATCTTTACATGGGAAGGTAGTGCAGGCTCTCGGTGGCTGGTGCCCTGCTGGCTTCATGTATGTTGGGGCAATGCAAGTAGTGGGAGAACAAGGTTAATACATTTTAGCCCTGTAGGAAACATGAATGTGACACCAGAGGAAACACTGTGAGGTCATCAAAGTTGACAGGGTTCATCCTCTGGGTTACAAATTTCATGGCAACCTGCTCAATAGATTTTGAGATATCAAATTTGATATTTTGGCCTAAGGGTGGCGCTAGAGGAAAGGCAAGAGGGAAAAATACAATAAAGAGAAAGTATAAATGCTCTCACCAAATATCACGGCAGTCCACTAAGTAGATTTAATAATATCTTGTGTGCACATTTGACATTTTGGCTTGAGGGTGGCACTACAGGAATTGATAGGGTTCATCCTTGGAGGAGCGTGAATGTGCTCACCATATTTCATGGCAGTCCAGTCAAGATATGTTGCCTTGAACTTAAGTACTGAATGAATGGACATACACAGCATCCTTTCTGTTAACCTATATAATTTATAGGTTAGTAAATAATTTATTATGTGTATCTGATATTGAGTGCCAGTATATTGGTTCAGATGAATACCACTCCCCCAGGTCTCCATCCAGTGGGAAGAGGTTTAGCAGGCTTATGGAGGATATTGGAGCCTCTCTTTGTGTCAGTCCTGTGTGACCCTGATGAAGATGCAGCAGTGTCAAAATGTTAGTCTTGCACCTTCAGTAAAGCACCTCTAAGTGCTTCAGTGCTATAGTGTCTCCTTTGGATTAAGTCCTATTGAAGCTGCCAAAGGTTTCTTTGTATGAACCCACTGCTGAGTTGAAAACTTCATGCACATTTTATAACATAGCTGAGAATTATACCTTGAGAAACTAAACCTACCTCACGTTCATTTTTTTTTTTTTCAGAGACAGGCTTTTGTGACCCATGTGCATGTCTACAGGATGTGATATTGAACATTTTGATCCATACCCACACACTTGTATTGCAATGGTCAATAGAATGCTTTCAAAACCAGGGTCATTTGACAGATTCTGCAATGCTTCAGTCCATAAAGTACTGTGTCACACCTTTATCTCAGGTGAGTGCTGAGGACCAGTCACATGTTGTGGAACATAAAGGATGGCAAAAGTGCACAGGACTTTGACACAGTACTTTTTTCTAAAAGTACACAATACTTTTGCCAAGGTATGAGATGATTTATTTTCTTAAACCTCAATAAAAGGAGAAAAATATCAAAAATCCCACCCAGATGTGTAAATTTACACATCTGGGTGGTTGAAATAGCACAGACAAGACAAAATGTACTACACATTTACTGGCTGTCTACATTCCTCTATAAACCACATACCACCACATATATTATGTCCACACAGTTACATATTTTAATGATAGCATCATGCCTCCCATTGTCCCACCTCTTCCAAATTTTAATAACCCAGGCCTACTTTTCCCCTTCCTACTTTCCATTATTTGCAGAACAAGTGCAGTATGAGCGCAGTGGGATAAAGGGATTACCCTGAACTGTTGTGGCCATCGCCTCCAAGCACAACATAGTGATGTTACACAGGCCTTGTCTGTGCTCACCTCAGCACAACACAGGAACAAATGGACCATTAGGCTAATGGAACCAAGCAGACAAAGCACATGTTCAGCTTCCATCTTCCCAGCGACTCACAGGGAGCCAATTACAGCTAAATCCCCCCCTTCACCATGCAAAACTAATGCCTCATTCCAAGCAGTTTAACAGAGTAGCAGGACTGAACGACCAAACTGGACAACCTAACTAACCTGAAAAATAGCACTTTATACTTTTAAGACAGTGAGAGAATCCTATTAATTCTTGTTCAACAATCTTGATTTACAACACCAGCTAGTTTTTACTCAACATTTATGCATGTGGAACAGATTCTACCCTTAGGGGCAGTTTCGGAAACTGGGTTTTTACTCTCACAAGAGCCACTTGCACATCATCAGGACAGGTGTACAATAGCCACAACATCTGGACCGCCTCAGATATCTAGGGATCACTCCAGATGTTGCAACACCTGAGTAATGAAGGATGCAGCAACATCTAGCAACCCTCAGACTGACTTTGGATTCTCTCTTTTTGACTTTGAAAGTGGCAGAAAATTGGTTTGTTTAGTTTCACACTGTCCAATTACAAGCCAACCAGGACTTGTAAACAAACGTCTCATGGACTCACACATAGCTTGTTTATTGGACTGAGTTTGGTAATCCGGCATTCCATAAGATTTAGGCGAGGACTGTGAGGTCAAAACAAACTTGATTCCAGTCCCTATTACTGTAGCTAAGCATGATGGACTCGTCTGTCCTCTTTGCCATAATTTACCTTCCCTGGAGTTCATAGCAGATAAGAGCACATGAAGAAAAAACTGTATAGTGGCATCAGTCCAGCTTGGGGCTTGCCCTTTGCTTTATTTTGTGATGACAAGTTTTCTAAGCATTTCTGGTTTAACAGAGCCTCAATTTGATTCACAATTCACTAGTTTGTGTGTTTCAGTTTAAGAAAACAATTTCTTTTTTGAAATGATTCAATGTGTAGATTTGAATTTGTAACCACAATTTTAATTAACAATTTGATTTAGAGACATTTAGCCAAAATATTACTTTCATTAAATCCATCGTATTTTTTTAGATCACCTCAATTCTGGATGAAGTAATTCTATTCCATTCTATTTATTTATTTTTCAATATTTGTGGCTGAACTGGCAGAATTGAAATCCATGCACTGATCTCCCCTGCATTTTGTGGTTGTTTCCTGTCGTTACTTCAGATTATGTTCTCACTCTTGGAGGCAAACATGACAGTTCTCTTGGAAGACGACTGACACTCGCATTTATACGCGTCTTGGTGCAGTTATGTAGTGCCACTGGAGTTCGGATGGCATGGTTTTCACCTGGCCAGACAAAGCAGACTAAAGGAGTGAACACCCCAGAGTTCAGCTGAACCGCTCCAAACATGCTTGGTTTGAACACACGCTTACACACTGAAGTGGAGGTAATTAGCCAGGAGAATGCTGGGTGGAAAATTCTCCTCAGTGTACTTTAGTTCAGCTTTGGCTGGCAGACAATTGCTGTCAGACAACACTGCTCCTCTCTCTGACTCATTGTTTTGGCCCATTATAGATGTTCCTCAGCTCCCCAGAATTCACAAGATAATGACAGTGAACCATTTAATCTCAAACTGTAAAAGTTGCCAACATTGATAGCTGTCAGAACAACTCTGCCATCGAATCGTCACCTCAGATTGCCGATACGAGCAGCCAATCAGCATGCAAATGGTATTTCTGTGCAAAGTATTGCAATTTTACTTTTCACAATACTGTATCGACTCTCTACCTCCTTGTACTGATACATGTCATTTATGCACTTCATTTTCCTCGTAATGTTATGTCATCTGCATTTTAATGCACTGTTAAGTGCATTCTCTTTTAATAAACTGGAATTTTCAATTATATTGTATATTGCATTTTAAGCTCTCTTTATACATTTTTAGTCAGTTCTGTAGAATATTACAATATATCACGATACAAGTTGTATCATGAGCATGTATCATAAGTATCGTGACAACATCCAAATGGTAATGATAAAATATAATTTATTTGTCACTTGTCACAGAACAACTTGTGCTAATTTGATCTGGTTTTCCTCTCTGAAAGATTTTACATCAGCATTGCTGCCGTTTCTTTTTTCATTATGTCCCACTGACATAACCCCTTTTTTTAATTAAAGGAAGCAGAGATTGCATCAAAGTGTGATTAGCAAAGCATGTTTCTGCATTCAGCTGCTATCCGTCGTTGCAACCCGGTGGATGATATGGGGTGGCTGTGTTTGTGACCAAACACAAAAGCTCCTATCTCAAAGGTGTGATGACTGACAGGCTTTTTCTCCACAGAAGAGTTATCTGATTAGACTGAACCACATGGAAAGCAGTGACAGACAGGCAGTCAGCAGCATGTAGAGGAGATTAAGAGGCGAAAATCCCATAAGTAGGAATAGGCATGAATGTGAGTGTCTGTCCATCTGTGTTAGCCTTGTGATGACTGGCGACCCGTCCAGCACGTTCCCCTGCCTTCCGCACAATGCATGCTGGGATGCTCCAGCCGCCATCACCTTGAAAACGAATAAGTGCACAAAGAATATGAATGGATGACTGCATGAAAATTCAATACAGTGCAATCCTCAGAGATAAATGCTAATTCATGTGTATGGAGATGAAGTCCTCCTGGTCATTACATGATATAGAATTATTCATTCTGTTACCCAGAGTGCAGTTAATGTATGTATGACCCTTGCATGCTTTTTTTCTGATGTTGTACTATATTATATAAAAAATAAAGTCCTTATAAGTCATTTTTGTTTTGCTTCATTTTCCCTGTAAGTGGTTGTGCAAGCTACAAGTTATGCATGGTTCTTATATTGTTGCTGCTGATATATGGGTGTGTTTAAGATACATATTGCTCTTTTTTTTATTAATTTTCCCTAAATATTATGTGGAAAATGCACTGATGAAGGTGTTAGTCTAAAGTTGCCCATTACTTAAAATGTGCTATAATTAAGAATAAACCTTTTGTTTTTTAAGTAGAATAAGTCCTATAGAGTGCTCTTGTTTTCTACTGGACTCTAAACTCATAAATGTGGCACTTTAGTCCATGACCTGCATGTAAAGTACATGATAATTTCTGCGTGAGTGTTTTGAAACACTAATGATTTTGCAGGAGAAAAGGAATATTAAAGTTGCTTACACTACTACAAAACTTCTGTGGTTCTGTTTTTGCACACTTGGTAGTAACTCAAATGCCTGTTCTGGCTGTCCCACAGCTTGTATATTATGCATCTTTTTTATCACCCATCTGAGAACACTGCGAATTTACAACAAGATGGGACTTGCGAGGAATGGACTATCTAGCTCTGTAGAGTCTGTTTTGTATCTCTCCCTAAGGATGCCATTACTGTGAAGTAGCACTGTTTATAGGAGAGAGCCTGAATACGGAGGTAGACGTACTGGTGCTGTATCTTGGGGTTAGACCTCAGAGAAGTTTTTTTTTGGGCTGCTGAGTCTCCAAAGATTCAGTCCAACTTTTCAGTTTCCATGTTGTTTTACTGTCAGGAGTGACTTGCTTTGCTGTGCCTCTCTGCATAACTGCCACATACCTACCATGTACTGTGAGAAACACTGCGGGACAGTATGAGGACTGAGCAATGATGCAAAGACATACTGTACATGCACTGAGTCAGTTCAGATAGCGTCTAAGTTTTGGGCTAGGTGTATTAATCATATTGTTTTTTCTCACGGACCTAAAGGACTGAATCAACTGAACTGCCGTTTAAATGAGAACTGATATTATAATGATCCTAACAGGTAATAACTATTGTTGCCATGACAATGGGGAGCTATAGCTGCTGGAGTTAGTTACTTTACCTGAGTCGCTCCTCATTACAGCTTGTGTCTAACTCTGTCTCCCTGTACCATTAGAGAGCAGAGCTGCACACCCGTTCTGTCTCTCAATCCTTATAACTTACAACACTGCACTCCACCGCTGTTCATATATCCATCGCCTGACAGTTTCTTCCCCAAGTCTGAGAGTCTCTGTCCTCATCTGTTTTCTTTAAATTCAGTGTTATTACCTGGAGTCTTTATTGAAGATTAATTTGCTATTCTAATTTCCCCACCGAGCTCAGTGGAAAGATTAGCTGAGTGAATTAGCACTGATGAATGACCCATTATCATTATAAAGGAAGGTGGCAATAGGATGAAGGTTATGGACTGCTTTGTTTGCTCATTACCTGGACACTGAGCAAGTCATTCAGCCAGCCTTTAATTTCACTGGGTACCTGGACACTGGAAATAATGAAAGATTTATTTTAAACATAAAAAAGAAACAGTTAAACAGTTAAAAGAAATCGCATCGGCAATTTCTCAGTTCTCCATCAAAAAGTAAATATTTGTCTGCATGTCAGAAAAAGAGTAGGAAGTGTAATCTTATTTATTCCCATCCTTATTTGCATCCATCACATATCCCATGTATTAGCCATTATACCATGATTGATAGTATCAAATACTTTTTTTAATGTCTATAAATAACCACCAACCAACAGTAAACTTCTTTTTTCAACGCTGTCTTTCCCCACAAAAACAACCCCAATTGCTGTTCATTTCGATTTCATTTGCGTTTTTGCTTCTGCATGTTTATTATTGTATCCATGACAACGAAGGTCCTTACCCTAATCTTAACCCTAACATTCTCCTAAACTTAAATAAGTAGTTTTTGTGCCTAAAAGTAACCAAAAGGTGACCGTTTTAAGAGCTGACTACAGCTTTAAGAAACGGTCCTGTGGGTCGTATTATTGGTCGTATTAGAGGGTAACAACAATCAAACTGTGTGGTCGGCCGGGTTGAAGAATGTTGTTTTTCAACGCTATTAGTTATTTCTTCTGTTTAGTGCCATTGATGTTGATCTGTTATATCTAAATCCCCACTGTCAGTTAAGAGTTTATGCATATTAATGAAATTGTCTAACAAATGTCTAATAAAATATTAATATTTCTTTTTTTATTTTATTTTATATGCTTTGTTGGCATGATTCTCATCATATACCATTTTCCATTTCTTCTTAATGCATTCATAGCTTCTTCTGTTCACACATACTGAACTCATTAGGATTCTTATCCTTCTTATAATTACAGTCATAAATTACAGAAAGTGGTAAGTGATCACTAATGTCATTTGTTATTAGTCCACTCGCTGTATTGTTATCCATAATATTTGTGAATATCTACTAAAATGGCACAATGTGATGTTATTATACTTTGTGTGAGGATCAGTGGATCTAAGCTTATACATTATCAATAAACTCATCAGTCATTTTATGATTATTTTAAGTGCTACAAAGAAGGTATATTCTTTATTATACTAAGACTTTATTTAAAATGTGTCATTTACACAGTGATCCAGCAAGTTTTGATCCAAACCAGTTTTCAAAAAAGGAACACG
This sequence comes from Holocentrus rufus, assembly GCA_900302615.1. Classification (NCBI taxonomy): domain Eukaryota; kingdom Metazoa; phylum Chordata; class Actinopteri; order Holocentriformes; family Holocentridae; genus Holocentrus; species Holocentrus rufus. Next base: position 6,914 of record OMLF01013163.1, on the reverse strand, counting down.
TCTAAAGCAATGTGCATGTAAACATTTCACTTTACATGGCAGATGGGCTAAAAGCAATTTCACCACTGTTGTGCTCTAAGTAGTGTCTGTCTGAAATGGAAATATAATGTCCAAAGGTCACAACACAAATTACATCATTTATAAACAGAGTGCAGAGCGTGGCATTTGAAGTAAAGTGCCGGCAATGTGTGGAGAAAGGGTCATCATTAAAGCATATTAAATTGTCAAGGGTCTACATAGACTTTGCACCGTGCAACACATCTGGCTGTGACTTGGTGGGGAAGATGCTGTGTAAATGGGGATGTCAGATAACAAATTAATGGCTACAATAATCTCCTCAACATATCCAACACCGGCTTCTGTAGAAACCAAATATGTCTACTGTGAATTGTAGATATGATGTCAAAACGTGACCTTAGAAAAGTCATTTGAGGTTCCATAAAGATCACAATTTCCATTTTGTAAAGGTAATGTGCTCTATCTTATCTCATCTCTGTGGTCTCTGTTTACGACGCCGAAATTTAGCTTGTCCCCTGATCTCCTCTTGTATTTGATCATTCTCTTTCCTGCGCCTCACTAATCACATCATCACTAAATATTTTCATTGATTTTTTTTTTGGACAATAAGGCGATGTGAAGGTCATTTATCATTGCGGTGACTTGCTAATGCTATCAGCTCTTGGCACCAGGTTTTAATCATTCTCTCATGGTATAAGCTAGTGGGACATAACCCAATACTGTACATCTTGCTGAGTATGAAATGTTATTAAAAAGTTGCAAAGCTGGTAGATTGCGAGGCTTACTAACTTCGGAGGAGCTCCTCTCAGGTTTCCCACTCTGAGCGCCGCATATCTACAGTAAGATGAACACGGTGTGTCTACATGAGAGTTGAGACTCCAATAACCTGCAGTGATCTGCATCAAAAAAGAGCTACCATTCTTATGAGCTCATATATCATATAATATCATATACCGTACCATACAGAATCTGAGCTTAGCACTGGAAGTTAGAATTACCTGGACGTGAAATGTAATAACATTCTCCCTAGCAGTGTGATAGCAATCTTAACTCTCTAAAGCCCACAACCATTTTTCCTACTATGAACATTAAGCCAATGTCAAACCTGAGCAAGGGAAGCATAAATAAAGTATTTGCAAAGAAATTCAGAAATCAAACAATCAAAAATGTATGCAAAAATGTGTATATGCTCAATTTATAGCGACAAAATTTGGTCCAAAATTAAACGCTATATCTCTCCTCCACAACTTCACTCCCATGCAATTCAGCAATTCACAGTGTTGTTCCTTAGTGAACATATGCCAGCAAGTATACAACTTTCATTACCTTAAAGTTGCATGTAAAAAAAAATAACACTGCTCCATTCCCGGCTTATCTGTTCACTACTACCCATTCACCTTATTGAAACACTCTGTCACAGCTGCAGGTGTCAACAGACAACAGATACACCCATACTGTTGAGTTCTGTTTAACAATATGAGCACTTCATCAACTTTTGTGTGCTTAAGTCTGTGGCAAAATACTCCATTCAAAGTAAAACTCCTGTATTTACAATGTTATGTAGGTAAAAAATATGTAAGTATTTGCAGTGAAAACATATGAAAAGCAAATGTAGTCATTCCTTCCGTTCTGAGTGTTAAATTATGATTTAACACTAGTTTAATCATTACTTGAGTAAATGTACTTTACTGTTAATGTACTTTATTTTCCACCTCTTTCCACCACAGACACTTCATTTACACGAAATAAACCTTTAGACTGGGCAAGCACCTGGTTTACATCGCATTAAGCCTGATGTATTGTTTTCGATATGTGCCATTTCAGACAACAGGATGGCAAAACATTTTTCTCTGATTTTTTACACATACATTCCAGCATATCTCATAAACATTGCACATATACTGGAATTTAGAAACTCACATTTTCTGCGGTGTGCATTGAACTGATTTTGCTTGTTTACATCCATAATGGCAATATGTAATGGCTGTTGATGAAACAGTCTAGTCGTTTTGAGGTGGCAGTCAGAAAATGAGAATACATAAATTTACCACCAAAGTATCAACAGAAGATATTTTAGTAGGTGAAATTGCCTGTTTTGAAACTGATGTGGTTTAAGATGCTGCGTCAGAAATGTAATATCAGTCTTGGAGAGGCTGAACTGTAAATGAAACCTGGCAACCTCTAGTGAAAAAATATCAACACACTGTGCATGTGTTTGCTTAATGATTTTTTGGATTGAAGACATTTTGGACTGAAGATTTCTTCCACTCTGAAATTTGTTGAAGGTTGTTGACATGTCTGTCTGTCTATCTATCTATCTATTTATCTATCTATCTATCTGAGTGAAGTGCCATTAATCTGCTAAAAACCTTGTGCTATTGGGGTCGCATTTAAAATGGCTGAAATTCACAGATATTCATCTTTAATTCAAGAATCTAATGGCTGCCATTGATTCGGTATAAATTAAATTGTACTGTTGTAATACATGATAGTTACCATTAATATTTGCATATGTCCTAAGGCTGCCAGGGATGCAGCTCCCCTGAATGAGACGTACGTCCCCTGAAGGCACCATTTGTGAATTTTTTGGATTGGTTCTAAAACATGAACTGACAATTTGCACCACAGGTGTTTCATTTTTTCTGTGGTTTTTAATATTGAATAATGGTTTACCTCTAAAAAAATATCTGCATCAACAAAAAGTGCTGCTCTCTCTCTCTCTCTCTCTCTCTCTCTCTCTCTCCCTCCCTCTCTATCACACACACACACACACACGCACACGCATTCCCACTTATGGTCCAAGGTTACTGTAGCTTCCCCAACAAGCCACAGTTTAATTCACACACTAGCTGTGGGTGAAATCCATCACTCGTGGATTTTGCCTCTATTCAGTGCTGAGGGGGATTATTTTACAATGCAGTACTTTTCAGTTAACTTCAAACCAATTCTAAATCTCCATAGCCTGAATAAAAAGTATAAAAAAATGTTCTTGAAATGAACTTTCGAAGCAGTTTGTATACAGTAGGAGGCGAAGAGCAGGGGAGTGAGTGGTGGGAATCAATGTTGAATAAGCGAGTCTGAACAAACACAGCACCACTTATTTTTCTACCAACGAATGTAATCAACATTTCAATATTCCATTAATATTTAACAGGCCATTTTACAGTAATTACAATGTAGATCCACCAAAAGCGCCCTCCTAGTAAATCTACCTAGCAGTGTGAAATATTTCTAAAAGAGCCTTGGAAGCAAGTCATTGTTTTGCATGGCAAAAGAGGATTAACAGCTGACTCCTGCCAATTGAAGTTGGCACATTTGTTCTTCCCTGCCCTGATTCCCCAGCTCCATACATGAACCTCAGATTGACTGGGATTGTGACCAGACTGTGGAGTGCCGAGTTTTAACTGGCAGAAATAAAAATTCATCACTTTCTCCCATGGATTGTTTTCAAGAAGCTCACAAATTTGAGTATGGTGATGAAACTCTGTGTTCTTCACTGACTTAAATACACTTGGCGACTGCGCATACTGGTGACTCCAAATGGCATCAGTAGGTTGAAAGGAGCAATAAGTGATTTTCCTTGAAAATGATGATTTTCCTCCAAGTATTCTTCATTACATGTGACACTACTCCTGGAACTCGGTATTGACACCTGTGTAATCAAAATTAAACAAGACTGAATCAGGAGTTGTTTTACAATTTATTCAGCAGATCAATCACATGACAATATGTATAAGACCCACTGCCATACAAGCAAGATAAAAACACAGTTGCCTCATAACCCGGCCAGTTTATCTTAGCTTGTTTGCTCAGTCTGTAGCGAATCACTGAAACACAGTGCTGCCACATTAAAGGTGAAGCAGATATATAGGAAGTGCTTGTCTAGCAGATCAATACATTGATCTATCAATTCATCATCTGCCAATAGCAGTCATTTATTTAACCCAGCAAAGTAGCAGCTCATGAGGAAAGCCAGACTGTTAAGTAATAAGGGTAAAGAAAAGTGAACAATTCTGTTAGCTGTCAAGCAGAAAACATCTACTTTGGTGTTGCTTTGGTCTTTTATTCATCCTGTCCTGAAGTTTTTTGTTTTTTTTCCCATCTTTTTGATCCTTTTACACCTACTGGTTTCAGCCTCTCCCTGTGTGTTTAAGGTGTAATGATGATCCTCCATTTTAGTTTTTCTTTCTTGTCTTCTAATGCAATACAAAACTTGCTAGCTGGCTAGAATACACACAACAAAATGTAGTACAGGGACTCGCATAAACACTGGTGGCTGCAATACACACCCATAGTACACATCATGTAAGTGTACATTATTTAAAACATATGAAAAAAATCATCCCTTTTAACTTCAGTGCTCAGAAATCCAGTAACAAGCTGCACATGGCACACTCATGTTTGCAAAACAAGTCGGTCTGTGATGCTCTCCAGCTTGTATTTCACCCTAAAGTTCAGATTTGTTGTTTCCTGTATGGAGAAGATTTCCCACCGGCGATCAGATTTTATCAAACCGGGTGAATCTACTGAGTCTCAATTATTGGGAATGGGACACTCTGGTGCAGCCCTTTAGACTGATAAAGCAGGTGGATTTTTACATAAAAGTCTTGTGTAATGCAGCTTTAATGGTTCTTTGGAGAGCCGTACAAAGACCTACACTCTGCCACTCTAGTGCAGCTTTAACCTGAATACCTCAATTATGCACCAAAACTGAGAAAATGCTACAGCAGTTTGTGCATTTGCTTATTTCAAATGAAATTAGTGCCCATGCTTTGACCATTCTGGTCGAAGACCAAAGCAAGGGGGGAAGTTGGTTAAATGCTAAATAAATATTTTAAAAAAAGAAGAAAAAAAAAATCATAAACGAGGCAATCTTTCACCTAGCTCCCCTGGTAATCATTTTCTTTGTGCTGCTGCAGCCAAGCAGCCTCCATTGATGGTCAGGTGTGATTGTTCACATTCATCATGTCCCGCCAACCTGAGTAGAGTGGTGGGTTACAGAATCCCCGAGCCTGACAATGGGTGGAAAACAGCAAAGCACAGTGATTGAACTTCAAGGGAAGCAGATGTCAAACTGCTATTGGGGCGGGAATGAAACACTGGCCATTCAGTTTCCCCATCAATTTAAACTGGTAAGTGACCTTCAAATAACCGGACAAAATATCACACTTGAAGATTAACAAGGGAAGGGTTGAGCATGTAAGGATCCAGCAGAGCTTTGCTCTCTTTTTTCCACGCAGGGAGAATTCTTTCAAGCCAGAAATAGCTGGTCATTTTGTGGCGTTCAGCTATGCAAATTCACGATTCAGAGTATTTCTGAGTAAATAATGACGCAGGGTTATGAATTGCTGTGTCTTTATCTCCGGTCAGATATGCTGCCACAAGTCAGGGCAATTCAGCACAGCCGTCGTGCCGAGGTTACCCAAAAGGTTGCCGGTTTGTTTTGTTGATAAATCACTCTTGTCACAGCCTGTCTCTCACTCTGCAACACCTCCCAGTAAAACCCTAACCAATGCTCAGTCACACCTCTCTCTGTCCTGCGGCAACAGCTGGCATACAGGGGCCGTGAAGATGGATCATGCACACAAGCCACTCTGAATAAATTCCATCACTGCTATGCCATCACAGTCTGATGGTGACTGCGTGCGGATGTGTGGTGAAATACTGAGAGGATCAGATTGCACTCAGATCAGTCAAGGTGTGACCACTGCTAGTCATATTGTGAGTCCATGTCAAATCACCCCGAAGGTCATGGTGGAGTAATCCAGGAAAGCAAATATCTATAGTGCAGTACAGTGTGTTTCTGTATACTGTAGAGGGTGATGCAACACACCCTCTGGTGGCCATATTGGAGGTCTTCAGTGAAAATTGCTGAGAGTAACTGATTGCATTTCAAAACTTGCAACTGATCTGTCTCAGCAGTGTAGGACATACATGGATTATCTCTGTGATCATTTTACAGTCAACACATTGGATGTGTTGTGTTTTGATAATGTTAGCTTGTTAATTAGCTAGCTAACCATAGCAGTTGTACAGCTAACCATCACTGCCTTGTTGACGATACCTTTCCCAGTAGCTAATGTAACATGTAGCTAGTAGCTGCATGTTAACATTAGCACCAAGTACTTTGGTAAATTAGCATGTTGGCTTGTTAGCCAGGTAACAAAACTAAATAGATAGATAGATAGATGTACTTTATTGAACCCAAGCTGGGAAATTCTTGAAACATTTTGTTCAGGTTAAATCTGAAAATGAAAGATTACGGTCGGTGTTAAAGCCCTGTATTTCAGCCCAAGCTCGATGGACCCCCCCCCTAACTGACAGGATTAGGGCCGGGCTTCGGGCCAATTTTCACGTCACTAGCTTGGACTGGTCGGGCCTGGTCCTGCTTTATGCGCATCAATTAAAGAAACTACTGAGAAGTTAAGATAGAATAACGTTTTTAACGTAGGCTGTAATCACACAACATTTTGAATTTCTCATGCACATGCGACAGGTCATGTGAAGCTATTTAGCATGAAAACCCGTGACCACTTCAAAAAATAAATCATTAATTTAATGAACTTGAAAATATTACAAACATCGTCCTAAATTAACTTAATTAATTTACAAAAAGAAAAAAATAAAAACTTATGCCATAAAAAGTGCTAAAATAAGGTTGAAAGGCTGTTTCAGCCATCAGCTACTCAAGTGCACAATGTTTCCGGAATAGGAAACTAATAGGCTACAATCCAAAGTTATATTAAAAGTCTGGACAAATTCACAGGCTAGCCACTATTAAACTTAATTAGAATAGGCCTATCAAAATATATGTTCATAACTTAATATTTAGGAGAAAAAAGTAAAATTAAGCAATTTATTTTATGGCTTCAGCATTCCTATATGCTAGGCTACTT
>OMLF01013161.1:17340-29986 GCA_900302615.1 Holocentrus rufus | reverse complement strand
GAGAGAGAGAGAGGGAAGGGAGAGAAGGTGCTTCCTTAAAGCCAGAAAATAAGGTTCTGATTTATTCATTGTTTTCTGCTGTATCGTCTTGTGCTAGACAGGCGTATGGTGTGTCGCCTCCAGGATCTCGAGAAATACACACTCACACACATGCATGTTATACCCACATGCGCAGAAACACAGAAATACAGTTGCAGTGTGTGTGTGTGTGTCTGTTTGTGCCTAAAGGTTTACACCCTCCTGTACACACAAATGCAAATACACACAAAACAGATCCACATGCTATCTAGATGTAAGCTTCACTTTGTAGGTTTTCTTATGACTCCTCGCTGTTTTTTCCAATAGCATTTACATTATAAGCCCAGAGACCAATTAAAAGTCTGTGGCCTGAATTACATTATCTCGACTGCAGTATTACAGTGCATGAGCCTCGAGGAGGTGAACTGAACATTCTCAGCAGCACATATGCGGCTGATCATGATAACTGATGGAACCGCACCTGGCTTTCCTCCAAAGTCAGCCCTTTAGTTATTCTTGTGTGCAAAGGAAAGGGAAAAGTGACCCCCCAAAAAATCCTGCAGTATAATACACCAAAATTACATTAATCAGTGATACCCAAAGTCCAAGGATCCCTCCTTAGTTACTGTTGCTATGTCTGACAAACTTTCAAGATGGACATTACCACAGATGCTGCTCTCTGCTTCAGCGGTTCCTCAACAAGAGTTTACCACCTTGTCAAGCATCAAACCGCTGCAAAAGTCATACTCTAATAGTCACAGTGCAATGTGAGACTAGTGCTGCATGGTCTGTTGGAGCAGCAGTGTTGAGGAAAGTAGTGCCAAGAGCCAGATACGAAGCGCAGATTGGTGGATATCTATGTCAATCATTCTGTCACAAATAGTCAGTTCACTCGAGATTGGAATGACTATTTGGATGATCGGTTTTTCTTTCTCCTATGGTTGTCAACCTGCTCAAAATAGACAGAATAAACAGCTTCAAGAAGAAACAGACAACACCAGTGCATTTACTATTCATCAATAAGTGCTCAAATGGGGTATGAATTCCCAGAAACATAGGTAAAGGAGTCATCACGAGGTTAAAGATGAATGTATGGGTGAGTGGATGAAACACGACCTTAATGGCGCAATGCTTTCAGGAAGCCTAGTCCATAAGAAACAATTTGTATAACATAATGGGGCTTTAGGAGAAACACTGTTTTGCCGTTTGCTCATTACCTCATATTTCCCACAGTATTTTGGTGACAGCACGAGCACATATCCACACCACTTCCTGGAGCAAGCCACTTATTTTAGGTGTATGCTGGGCTGAACAGTGAACGCTCCTTCTGTTTCTAGTTTACATTATAAGGAACCTGCCTTCTTCTTCTGTGGTGCATCTTTCAGCCAAATCACTGACCTTCACCATACTTATGTTCTGCCTTTTGAGCTGTCAGTCACAATCACCCACAGCAATGATGAAGAGCCGCTGCGCAGAATTTTAATGCCCTGCAGAAAAATAGTTTTCAACTGCACAGATTTTTAACAGACTCACGGTAACTTTAATCAAAGTACATGCTGGCCTGGTATTCATAAGACATGCAACTTTCACAGAGCAGTTCTTCACATCTTTTGAACATGATTGGGAGCAAGTTGGGATACCTCTGCAGAAAACCAATATTTGTGATAGACAGATACAATCATGGCTATTGACAAGAAGTGGTATGGCCCTTTAAAGTCTAACCACCACCTACTGTAACTATATTGGTTGTTTTGACCTCTGATTTCTTTTCAGCCTCCTTTTCGCAGCAGCATGACCCAAAGCTGACATCAGCAACACACACAGAACACCCATTCAGCACCATTTGAAATCTATTTCTCTATATCTTCTTCAGAAAGATTGGCCTCTTCCCACTCTGGAAGGACATTAATATTGGCTTCGGCGCTGACAAGGGGTTAGAGTAAAAGCTGCTGGCTGTCTCCATCTATATTTTGTATCGCAGCAGGGAGAAATCTATAAATATTACCACCTTGGAGGCAATAAAGCACAATTAACCAGGGTCGCGGTTGCCTGTGATCTCACTGTGCTGACAATGATGAGAGAGTTGTCAGATCACCACTACCACTCCTCCTCCTCCTCTCTCTCTCTCACAGCCTCTCAGGTCTTACCATGTTGACATTCGAATGCCAGAAGACAGAAGACAGAGAGAAAGCCTAACAAGGGAACGTTGGAGGGTTTTTTTGATTCAATTTTACTTCTTCAAAGCCAAAAGAGGCAACCGGCAGGGAACATGGAGAGAGTCATCTGCCTGAGTCTCTCTGACTCATCTCTGTGCGCTCCCACTCACTCCAGCAGTTCTTGACCTTTTTTGACTTGTGACCCCTTAAAAATGAAGCGATGGCTGATCACTTTGCTGCAGTCACAGGCTGCATAAGCGGATTGGCTGATTGATTAATTTTCCTTTATTACAAGCATTTAACAAAGGAAAAAATAGATGAAAAACAGAAAAAAATATCAGTTTTTTTGTCCCATAAATCATCTTGTGACCCCACAAAATGATCTCCCGACCTCGAAGGGGTTCCAACCCGCAGGTTAAGAACCCTGACTTACTCCCTTCTTTGTATTTGTAGACACAGGAGGGATTTTTTTTTTTTTACAGCCTCACAAGTTTCCTTCAGATGTTTAAGATTGACTTTTATTCGGCAGCTTTTGCAAAATTATGCAGGAGGAAGTTGATAGAACTGAATTATTGATGCACCTAGAATACCTTTCTAGGTTGCCTGAATTTAAATGCGAAAGATTTCACTGTTTGTGTTTCCCAGTGTAGATATTGCAGGTAGAGAGCCGGGATATCACACATACAGTATGTACACACATTTCAGGAGAGTGAAGTGAGTGTGTGAGACAGACAGTCTTATCTCACCATTGACAGAGGTAAAAGAAAAAAATAGGTATTACATATTTATACTGACCACACTGAGATACATCACTGCATGCTACTTAAAAGAACGACATATACGAAAGTCCAAAAGAGGTTCTTAAACTGCGCTCAGGCAGTGCAAATCAGATTTTCTCATGTATAAACATAAAAAAACACCGCATGGAATTCAGTCTTTTCAAATCAGATGTAAGCCACTTTCATGTGCGGTTTAAAATGTGCTTCAAATTGTACAAGCGACTAAGTGTGACCGCTATGATCAGATTCAAAGTGTTTATATTTTCCTCAGGACGGGGCGGTTGTTAAGTGTCGCTGATGTCAGTCAAGCAGTGAGCAACATTTAAAACAGCAACACCGCTCAGATCAAACATGGAGAGACAGAAAAATTCAGCCTCCTCTGTTGCCGGCGATGTCTAAACGCTCTGTGTGTGTGTGAGCTGCACCACCACTAGTAACTGCCAACAGTGAAGCCGCACCGGCAAAAGAGACGGAAAACAAAGGAAAGAGAGACAAACAAACAAGAGGGAGATCTGGCAGAGAGATGGGATCAGTGCAGGAGATATAAAAAGAAGTGAGGAGGTCAGAAACGGAGCTTCAGCGGTCAAGATAACGGCCACGAGAGCTGCAGCACAAATCTTCAGTCAGGAGGGCAAACAAACAGTGTGCAGGCTTCATATTCATCTCCGAATAGCAATGAAGAGCTGGAACAGGGCAAACACACATTCTCGCTCTTGTACGTGCACCCACCCACCCACACACACACAAACAAATACAAAGGTATGCACACACAAAATGCACATACAGTCCCATAAAGTAAACACAACTGCACAAAAACAGCGTGCATACATTACCAATTAAAGCACACCCTTGGATTTTCCTTTGAGACTTTGCTCTTTACTCTCTTCGGCATTTCCATTAGAAGGAGAACCAATTAAGGCACTGCGGCCTGAATGTATTACGTTATCGAGACAGTAATATCACAGTGCACAGGCCCAGAGGAGAAAGAATCGGACACCATTAGATATTGTATTTGTTCTGCTACTTCAGGTAATCTTGGGATAAAGTGTAATAACGAGTAATTCACTTTCCATTTATTCCCTCCATGAAATTCCAGTGCGCAGTAGTATTAGATGAGCACACTGTCACGTCGGCATGATAAGAGAATTAAAGGGTATGTAAGGCCTCAAGTTATTATAATACCTATCCTTATCAGGGTCCCAGTGATTCAAACAGGAGTCATCTTGGATAAAAATAATTCATGAACTTTCCAGTCTCCAGGATGATTAGGAATGGCAAATGAGCAATCATTTCAGCATGCCTCAGGTTGTGCACGCACGCATGCACGCACACACACACACATGCACACACACACACTCAGATCTTGAAAGAGAAGCAATGTGAGAGGAGGCTTTGAGGTAGGACAGCGACAGAAAGACAGAGAGAGCAAAAACACAAGAAAGGCTACAGTCTGTGTGAGTAAAGTGTGTACTCTGCAAAGACGAGTCCTATGGAAGCATAAGGCATTCCTCTTGAAATGAAAATAAATGTTTTTCTTTGTCATAATTCAAAGAAAAGATCTCATAAAAGATATTCTGACATAATTATCTCAGAATTATGAGGAAGAATTCGGAGAAAATGTTAATTCAAAGGAAAAATGTGATATCGGAGCGCCGATGACGATGTGTGCTTGTAGCGTTGCGTTTCATGTGCATGCAGGTGGATTATGGGTGTCTGAGGTGCATTTTTAAGACCATGTATGATTTTTGTTCGGCTGTTTGACAGTAGTCCTGGATCCTGATGCAGACGCTGCTGCAGGCGATTCCGGCCCCAGACTTTGCGGTCCACAGGGATTCAGTATTTTCAGTAATTGGCTGACTGTGTCGTGAGTCACCATGCAGTCAGCTTGAATGCATTTCAGATGCATAACTTTATATCCATGAAGCATGCCATATTGGCTCAAATGATCCTGGAGAAATAATGCAGCATCGAGCAGATCAGAGTGGGTTTTCCGCATGAACAACCCCGAAGTCCTTTGGTGCCTACGCAAAGTGGACAAACTAATGGCAGTATCATCTGTATTACTGAAGGACACTAGTACATCTCAATGTCTCAAACCAAGATGGAAATTAAATTAACTGGATGAAATTTAATTAGCTGGGTTACATAAAGCTATAAATATTAGCTGTGTCATGAGAGCCTTCTGTGAAATCCTTCTGTGAGAAAATGTGTCATCAAATAAATAAATCAATAAATAAATAAGGGCTTTTTTTTCTTTTTTAAATAAATGCACAAACTGCAGTAAACCCCTACAATACAAAATAAACCGAATAAAACTTGCATTAACAGCAGAGGTGTTGTCATGTGGAAAAATCAATTTATTCAGATTCTGTTTTGTTTTTCTGTTGCTCTTCAGACAATTATGTCAAGGATTTTGTATTTTTGCCCTGAACCAAACAAGCTGTGAATATATTACATATCTGTGAAGATGACATGAACATATAAGTTTAAGGTTAGATTTTATACCTGCAAATATTTATATGATGCATTCACTTTATTTAAGATAACATATGATAGGGTCGGGTTTAAGATAACATTAACATTTCATCCAAAGAGCCTTATATTAACACAAGTGCATCTATCTTTAATGACTAAAGACAGAACCACTCTCTTGCTCTGCCCATTGACTTACAGTATACAGGTGCACTCAGGGATACTCAAGTTGCTGTTTTATTCCCCCCTTTTTCTTTTGAACATTCACATCCGATTCATCTCTGAAGGAAGATCAGAAATCTGCATTTTCTCAGCCTGTCTTGCACTCCTTTCCAAATCTCTGTATACTTCGAGTGTGAAGGTTTGAACTTGGAGATTTGGGATTTATTTCACAGTTGAATCCGTAGCGCTGCTCTTTTCTGGCTGTGCCTTGTGACTGACAATAACTGCTTGACATGGCCGGTGCAGACCAGACTGTAGGCTGCAGGATGCATCTCACTCCTAGCAGCAAGGCCGGCGTTCTGCATCCTGAACATGTTCTCAATGTATGGACCTTTGGCCTCAGCAGAGACACAGACAGACCAAGAGGCAGCCAGGTACACACACACACACACACACACACCTATGGCAGTAACCTAGAGGTCTGAAATAAAACCCCTGGGTGGGGAAAAGTGAATGCATAATGCTTTCTGTCTTCATCAAGAATTTCTGTCATGGTGTCCTTGAGCCTGGTCCTAATGGGGGACATAAGTAAGGTTTTACTGCCTCATAGTGCAATATGACCATAATCTCTCTGTGGGGGGTTGATGAGGTTGTTGATCAAGACCAGACACTCAAATTACTTAGTGAGGTGCTATTTAGAGATTTCTGGCTTTCAAAACTCACTGGAATTCTTTTTGTCCTCTATATATTGAGCAAGTGACTGTTATTTCATACAGTTTATCGTTTAGTGTGCGTGCTTGCTTGAATGTACAGATATGTAGGGATGTTTTCAGTTATGGATGACTGGATTTATGGCTTGAAAAAGAGAGGTCACTGCGCTTCAGCCCCTTAGGCCATACAGTTAGAAGTGGTGCTTAACCAAAACAGGACGAATAACAGTGAGATCACCGGAGCACGCGGCCATGAAGCAGCCTTTATTTACAGCTCTGCAAAACGACTCGTCCTCGGGACTCGGATGCAGACACCTGTAAAGAGGAGCTGCTTTATGACCGCGTGCTCCTGTGATCTCCTCGTCTTCCTGAATTTACAGCTTTTTTCTGCAGCAGTATTTACCATCACAAATATTTCGGTTTGCTATTACTTGAGTTATCATTGTTTATTTGTGCTTAGCTGATCGGCGCTGAAGGCCAAGCAGAGCCAAACAGTAGTTAAAAACAGGATCACTACAGTCCGAACTGCAAAGCTCCGATAAAATAAGGGAGAAGACGAAAGGCTACGCTGACAGGCTTTTCTTTTCTGCAGGGAGGGACTGAACTGCAGAAAGGCTTGTTAGAGGGCTTTTTTTTTCACAATTTTGACAAATCACCATTACACACAGAGGGCATCAGCCAAACTAAATGCACTGAGAAAAAAAAAAAATCCAGTCTTCCCGGCTGCTTCTGGGGCTGTAATTTGTTAAAATCTGTTTGGTGCGAATCAAGCAGCCTATCACTCAGGTGGGAAATCTGTTTGAGACCAAATTCCACCCTTTTCTTCAAATTACCTACATAAGCTTCAATAAAAATGATCAGATCAACACACGCTTTACTTTAAAAAGCCTCTTTCTCAAGCCCAAGCAGTTACAGTTTTAAACTGTTTTTGTTCAGTCTCTCCTGTAATTTCGACTCCTCTAATTTCAACTTCATCTTATTTATTGAGAAGACGTGACAGGTGGGGGTCGGGGTCGGGGGGCTATAACACTTCAGCGTGTAGGAAGAGACAAGTGCTGTCGATGGCTTTGTAATTCCTACAGGCTGCCAACCGGATGAACAAATGTTATTTTTAAACCATTTTGAAATCAACACCAACTCACTCCCTGAAAAAAAAAACAATTAAAAAATATTCATCCAACACCCCTTGTGCTCGTGCGATGGCACAGTGCAGCTTTTGGTCTGCACGAGGAAACAAAAAGCTCCACCGTTTTTAATATTCTGCTCAGCTGTGCCTCTCTCCTAAGGGCGAGTTTTGACTGGGGTGGATTGCTGTATCATTTTCCACCTCGGTCTGTTTTCGTGAGGGACATTTCATGAATTTATTTGATGAGAAACAAATACACATTAAAATGAGACTGTAACTTTGGATGCAACAAAGACACATCATACAGAGCATGAAAACCCCTCTCCAGCCAGATGCCATAGGAACTGAATGCTTGTGAGGTAAACTAGTGCTTTGAATTAATATTATCGACTATGAGAGGGTGAAAGAGGGATAGAGAGAGAGAGATTAAAAATCAGACTGATCAAAATAGGATCCTAAGGCGAGGGTTCAGAACGAGTGCTGTAAGAAAGAATAATAAAATAGATTTGATTAGCCTTTCAACAATAGACAGTTTGCTGATTCATGCTGTGACGGCCGTCTATTGTAGCGCTCTAACAATCCAGCCATGACTTTGCACTATCTTTGCAAACAGCACTGCCAGTTTCTCAGAGCCAAACCAACGGGCGTTTACCATCGCAGTCCGGGCCGGGCTTCACTTTTTGCGATGTTTCCAGAGTAACTTCTGGCTAACCTGACTGATCAGAGGTGACATGAAAGTGTGTGCCTCTTTTGAGCCAGAGTCATTAGCAGCAACAACCTCAGGGGACTTGACGCCATTACTAACTCGCTGCTTCCTAATCACTGCGCCAACAGCTAAATGCAATCTAAAATCACAACATGAAGCCTGGTAACATATTTCCAGTGTGATTACTAAAGATTTAAATCCAGTTGTTTTACATAAATGCTCTTAATCCACCAGAAAACAACACAAAACAACACACAGAGGGTTTTTTTTAACTGACTTAGGCCCGGGACGACAGGTTATGAGGGGTTTGTTTAATTTGCTATTATTCCCCTCGCCTCCCCCTGTTATTGGTCATTCACATGGCACTCATTTCCTGACAATGCGATGACACACCATTTTCCCCGGGTCAAATGAGTTCCTGTAATTATGTAAATCAGCGTGGTTTCATGGGTTGAAGGTTCAGGCTGGCCAGGAGGTTGCAGAGAGGGATCATAGGTACCCGCTACGGTTCAAGGTACTGTCAATGCCAGCTGCTTGAGTATGCATGTCAGTGTGTGTGTGTGTGTGTGTGTGTGTGTGTGTACCATTATCCTCATCTTTGTGAAGCAGAAGAACAAAATGCAATGCAAAACTCCCTCAGATGACTGGATGCAAGCTCATTTGTTGTATTTTCCGACAGCTAAAAAGTTATTTTTTATATCTATATTTTATGCATCTTACCCATTCTTATGATAGCTGAGATGGCAAATCTGTATATCAATATATTCAAGGACATTTTGACAGGACGCTGCTGATGAAATCCTCATGGTTATGAGATACTGCCGGAAGTGCAGGAAGTAACAGTCAAGTCCAAGAACTTCTCCCAGGTGAAAAGAGAACAAATTACGTTTTTTTTTTTTTTTTTTCAAGAAATTCTCCTTGGAGACGGAGGGGGCAAGAGTGGAGCGGCAGTGCAGCAAGGAAACTGCTATTTTTACAACAGGAAAAAAAAAAAAAAACGTAACAGTAAGATATAAAACTCTTAATGGAGGTTACTTCAATAGTGACAGGAGAAAATAATCAGGCGGACCTCTTGGGAAGCATCATAACACTGAGCCTTTCTGATGAACGTCTTGTGAGACAATAAGAAGCGACTATAAATATGCATGAGGCATCATCACATCTCTGTGATATCATCTCGTGCTCTCACTCCTTTTTCTTTCTCTCTCTCTCTCTCTCTCGCTCGGTCTTCGCGCTCTCTTTCAGTCATCCAGCATATTAAATTACAGAAACAGCTCTGCGGTGGAGTTTAAAAGGCTATGATCATTGTGGAACCGTTGTCAGTGACCTTGTCATCTCCGGTCTGGCCCTCCCGCTGTAGCTGATAGGACTACTGAAACCTCCCTCCATCTGTTTCCCGGGTCTGAATATAGGCTGGTTACTTCAGACAGCTGACATTTGGTCTCGCCCTCTTTCTCTCTCTCTCTCTCTCTATCTCTATTTCTCCATCTATCTTCCCCTTCCTCTCTCTTTCTCTCTATTTCTGTCTCTCCCTCGCACTCTCTCTCTCTCTCTGTTTTCTCACTGTCTTGCCATTTTCAAGGCCTCCCACTGTTCAAACATCGCTCAACACCTAGAGGACCCAGGCACACACAAGCAATCAGTTTCCCCCATCCCCTTCTCCTAACCTTGATCACAGTAGTTAAGACACTTCAAAACTCATGACAGCTAAAGGCAATTTCACCAAATTCTGACAACAGCGCGATAATAAATTTGAGCAGCAGTCCATGTTTAGGTCAGCAGCAGCCTTGTTAAAAGAAAGAAGCACTGATATTGCAGCGGTTTGGAACTTGTGACTCTTTGGCTCCAACTTAAATAGTGCAGAAAGGTTCTCTAGATAAGTCACCACCGAAATGTCATGCAATATGTGGGGTCTATTTTAGACTTGTGCTGGAATTTACACAGCGTTGGTTGTTGAGCAAGTCCAGGCTGCAGCTGAGCTCCCCAAGCAGGAGAAGGTCACAACTGCATTGTCCATGTTTGGACAATACTTATGTGTGTTTGAACTAAGAATCCAGTTGCAAGGCTTTGCAGTTCTTACAGAGACTTAAAGGACCATGCTGTTGTTATTCCCGTTTACAACACTGCATGTGTGCAAACTTAAGTTTACTATTTTTCAAAGAACACCATAGTATTTTAGATTTTTGAATATTAAGGTTCCTTTCAGGTGATAAACCTAACGTAAAATTTCTGATACCAATATTTGTGCAAGGGTTCAAGTCATGGGTCATATAATTAAGTTTTTAGTAAGACTTGGTCAAAACCCAGACTATGGCTGGACCGTATATGTATATTCCATTCTTAGCATGCAAGCCGGACCTTTCTCCTCCAGATGGCCCTCCAAATGGCTCCAAATGCAGCATTTTCAGATGCATGCTACAACAATAGTGGCTGACAAAATTTCCCAGAATGCTTTCGAACTCGGGGAATATAGCAGCTGGTATGGGGAAAGAGTAAATCTTTGCAAATAACCATGCAAAAGTTGTAAAATCCATTGGAATATCCTAATTCAGTGAAGATGCAATGAAATATGTAACTGGTTCTTTGTGGCAAGCAAAAAATTTATATTCACAAGGTCAACAGAACCTTAAACGGTGATTTGTAAACGCATCCTGAAGACTTGACAGGAAACTGTTGGCGCCAATTCATTTTGAAAGCGCAGCGGCCATGTTTGCTCATTGTGTCTTGGATTGGGTTTTCCAGTCAAATTGTACATGAATGCAAAGCTATTGTCAGCCAACTTTGAAGTTATGAATATCGGAGAGTCCCAACAGTAGAATGCACCAGAGGATTTGCAGATATTTCAAATCAGTGTGGGCATTGAAGTAATGCAACAAAAAACAAATAACTTCAACAGAAATAAACCCAGCATTACCTTTCTCCAGCAGGTTTTGAGCCACTGCAAGTTGATTTTAAAACTGTATTGAAATGAATGAAAACTAAAATGGAAAAAAAATACTTTCATGAGATCAGATTAGATTAGTAGATTAGATTTAAAAAATCTTCAGAAATTGTGAGGAGGGTATCAAAAAAGAATCGGCTGTAATAATAGAGCAAACCAGGGTTATTTAAGTCACACTCCATCAATGAATGAACAAGTAGGAGAAAAACACAAATATAAATATATACATTCACTGTTCTATAGCTCAATGGTTTTCATAGTGGTCCTTAAGGGACTTCCAAGGAGTAATGAGGAATAGTTTAATGTCACTACAATTTAATTCGCCAGAAATTGTCACTGTAAAAGATCTATGAGTGGTTATTTTAATGTTAGCTTTTAATCTCTCCGATTTATCCATTTGCCAGTGTTCAAGCATGACATCTAAACTTTAATACTTTACACAGACAAAAATATATTTTCCTATCAAGGTGCCTGGGGCAAAATCATTTGAAATACAGGTTTGCAGCTTAATGATAGTGAACTCGGGGGTCCGCAACATGAAAAAGTTTGAAAACCTCTGATATAGCTGCACAGCATTCGAAAAACTGGTAATTGTCACGCGGAGCCATCTGAAAAACATTTCTTTAGTATATTTTTTTCCTGTTATTACAGGTTACAGATCAATGATCATTTTGAGCCTTGCTCAAAATGACCGAAGATTAGAGGTTTCTCCTCCTTTAACTGCAGCCATGAGCCCGTCATTGTGTTCTTTTCATCTGAATCCTGGAGAGATGAAATGACAACCAGTCTTTTTCCTTCTGCCTGCCTGTCCCACACATGCTTTTTTTTTGGTATATTTCTCTTGTTTGGGTATTTTTTCCGACATCATTTTCTGCATCATCATGCAAGGCTGTGGAAATCATAGTAATTATTTTGCACAAGCATGCACAAAACGCGCACACACAGACATACCACATGGCCATTTTCCTTTTTCAGTGACCAATAGGTAGGTGAGCTGGTGCGGCAGGATGTCAGATTTTCTCTGTATGCCAGATTTCTACCCACTCACCATCACAGAGATAAAGACTGGTGAATTCATGCAAATCGGTGTTGCCTTGCATATTTCAAGAACACCAGTTTAAACGCATCTCCCCAGCTTACACACAATCTCGCAAATACACACACAAAGGCACGAGGTCAAAGGTCAATTCCATTAACTTTACACTAGGTTTCCAATTATTGAGGTAGCAGTGCTTTCATGCAGAAGAAGGTAGGGAGGGGAGAAGAAAGGAAAAGTCAGAGGAGAGGGAGGAAAGAAAGAAGAGGCACAAAGGGAGCGAGGCGAGGAAATAAATGGGGAATGACAGAAAGGTAGAGAGGGGAAGGAGAAAGAAGATAGAGAGCGGGATCAGAGTGGAGGGGGGATGGCAGAAATGGAAAGAGGCCAGGAGAGGAGTAAAGATTGAGAGAGGCAGGAAAGGAAGGAGTGTGGGAAATTAAGGGGGAGAGGAAGGGAATGAAAGCCAAGAAGGAGAGAGAATGATAGAAAGACAGAGGGAGGGATGTGTAGAAAAAGTAGTGACAGAAAGAGAGGGGG
>OMLF01013161.1:0-17295 GCA_900302615.1 Holocentrus rufus | reverse complement strand
AGGACAGCGGTGCAGTGGGGGTCTCTAATTGAATGTATGGATTTTTGTGGGCTAACTGAATACCTTATCATGTCCTGCCTGTCCGAGGGCCAAAATCTATCAGATCCATAATCCATCATGAGCAACAAAAACGACGATCGATACCGCCGCGGCCGGTGACCACGGCTTAAACGCCGCTAAACTGTTGTATTCTTTTGCAGAGGAGATCAAGTGATTTTGAATAAGTAGGTTGTACGGAATCCGCGGATCAACTTGAAGAAAGCACACGGAGCTCCAGCATCATCCAGTGATCCTGAGCAAACATCAGCCATGTTTGTTTTGCTAGTTTCTGCATGCAATGGATTTCCCCCCGTTTGCACAAGACCAAGTTAAAATGCAAAGCTGCTTCTCACCCGTCCAATATCGTGCAATGAGTTCTCACATCGAGCCAAGTCGGTTGGAATAATGGTTCACATTGTGCTGTAAATAAAGCAGAACCGTGCACCTATATTGGACGATTACTGCTTGTGCTATGTATTCTGTAATGTTATTATTTGCTTGATGTTCTGCTTCAATCTTCTGTTTCACACTGAGAAATCTGCAAACCAGGTTCATACACATCTTTATATGATATTATTATTATGATATCAACATATTTCTAAATAGGTCTTTTGTTGATGGAGCTGCTTGCTAATATAGTGTTATTTTATGTAACTGTGCACAACAAAACTTTTCTGACTGGTGCATGAATTAAATGAACAGAAAGAACATCACCTTGGTTTTTATTGTTCTTATTGAGTTATCCTGAATTCACCCTCTTTTTGGGCAGTGTAATTGCATGTAATCGCATTCATTAATATTCTCTTTTGACAGCGAATGTTATCAGATTCGGAACCGTTGAGATTTTCCATTCTGAGCACGGCTAAGACTACACTGCGAGTCAAGGTGTGAGAGGCGGAGGTGTGTGTGTGTGTGTGTGTTGGGGGGCGATATGATTAGCTCAGCCAGCTTCTAACAGCAGCTAATTGGAGCTAAGATGAATGCCCAGTGGGGAGCGAGCTAAGGTTAGGCCCCAGCTGGCCCTCTCTCACCCAGATAACAACTGCAACAGGCCTTTAGTCTTCACTAAAGATAGCAGTGGCCTACGCATATGTCTCCAAGGTCACATGAATGCAGCGCGTTGTCTTTTCTCCATCAAACACAGCATTACTTGTTTTGGCGGCGGTGGTTTGTGGCTTATATACGTATGCAAGTGCTGTGCATTGGGCTTTGTTTCAAGGTCACGGAGGTTAAGGTGGTTCTTGTTGAGAGTAATTGGCTTGCTTTGGTTGCTATGCTCAGAGGAATTTACACATGTTAAACGTCAGTTTGAACAATGTGTTTGTTCATGGCGCAGCAGCACGTTTGCTATTTTGCCTTCATGCTTAATTTGGAAGCACTATATGTACTCATTACCAAGGATTGGGCTTGTAATCACATGCAGATTAACAACGTGTACAGATGTAATTGTGTAATTCTAATCTGAGCACTGGAGTGTGTTTGTTCGAGATTCAAATGTCCCATTACTTTCTCAAAAAAAAAAAGCCCTCAGCTTTGAGGTTTTGCAAAGATTTGAAAGAGGTGCGCTTTTATCTGAAAATTACAGTGATGCTCTATAAATGCCTGTCAAGCCAGGAGGAGTGAAATGAGACAGGCTGGCCATTTGACTGGCAGCTGGAATAAAGGAGGACATCAAATCACTGAGACAGCGTCCAAGTGACCGTGACAAATTCACAATCTGTAAAACAAGAACAGCGGAGGTTTTATGGTGGGTGTTCGTACAGGGAGGGTGAAAACACGCCTGTGTTTCTGCCAACAGAGACTTCAGCTCTCGCGGAGCCAGATGGCCGGTGCTGGTGCTGTCTTGATATGCCTATCTGGGGCAGCTAAAATAGATAATTGCACACCTTCATGCCAAAAACTGGCTGCCACACATCCGCTTTAGTGAGTGGTGCTGCTGCACTTAGGTAGCAGACTGAATGAGATATCCAGCTGAAATACAAAGTGCTTTGAGCACTTGGCAAACTGATGTGCACATTAGGCATTCCATCTGTGTTATCCCTACCACAGCTATCCATTACTAAAACTGGATGGTAAAAAAATAAATAAATAAAATGATGATGATGATAATAATAACTAGGACTGCATGAACAAGGCTGGCCTGAATATCTATCTTCAAATCAGACCAGATTGCAGGTGGAGATGACTTAATTAAGTAAGAAGGTAACTAATTAAGTATGATTAAGTAAGTATAAGAAAGTAAAGGCAGATTCAAACTGTGACTAGGGCAACCAACGGAGTGCAGAATAACTGCTGTGCATCCATATTATGACAGATTTCAAACTAGTGTTAAAATATAAGTTTTATGGTCAAATTTGGAGGATTTGCATACTTTATTGAGCAATTAAATGTTTGGCAATTAAATGTTTGTAATTTATTTTTACAAAGATATGCAATGATGTCCAATGAGTGCAACAGTATAAAAAGCTTAAATACCTCATCAATCACGCTCTCTGTTCAAAATATCTCATGCATTATTTTTTTTAAGTAAGTCTGATTAAAAAAAAATGATGTGTAGTTAAAACAAAACTAGCGAAATAAATAGTGGACACGTTTGGAATAGGAATCATATTTCACATCAGATGAGTTATGGGGGAAGTCTATTCCAGGAAGGACTCTTTTCCACTCGTTTTTCTTTTGTCGTTTCTCAATACGCAGAGCAGGAGTGGTCAAAAAACTAATACCTTGGATATGAAAAAAGGGAAAACATTTACAATGTATTGCCCGAGGCAGGGGAAAAAGAGGATTGTGCCGCTAAACCCCACCATGCACTACTGCAAGAATAGTCTTCAAATAGAAAATGTATCTATGAGAGGAAATAACAATGGTCCCACCTGTTTTTCCTACTACAAAGGGCTTCAGGCATTTTTTTTATTTAAATATTGTTCAGCACAGTGGCAAGAGCTGAGCTATTTTCAGCCACACGACTGTTCCCCAATCTTTATGCACACTTTAAAGGCAAAACTGGGCTGCGGGTCAGAAAGGTGTTTCCCTGTCCCTGTGTGGGAAGCAATAGAGCCTAATAAACGACTGCCTGGCTGTGCACAGCATTTCTGTTATGACTGAACGCATCTCTGACTCTTATTAGGAACGAGGCATGGAGAGCCCTCAGAGCCAGGATGAGCTGCAGGTCAGGAGGTGTTTAGCTTACATTCCCAGTGGGAGACAATACCGAGCCTAATAAATGGCTAGTTAACCAGAAGAGGAATCTTATGAACGGTGACAGAGCAACATAAAGCCCTTGGGTTCACAAGAGAGATCAGGAGGTCTATGGTTAACTCTGCATAATAAATGAGCATCTACTGAGAACAGGAGGAGAGAGAAGCCAGAGTTCAGGATAGGCCTGTTATATTATGGCAATTGTGGATGATAATAACACTTTAATCATGAGCAGACACTTTACACTGGCATCGGAAAATGAAACAAAGCAAATACACTGCAGAGCCAAAGTAAACTTTCCTCTCCCTCTTCACTAAAATTCAAGGAACATGATTAACACGAATGAACCAAGAGTTGCTTCCACAACTCCCCCCATGAGGCAGAAAATACGTTTCCAAACAAATGACCAGCCTGCGAGACACTCCATCTTTGTTATTACCAGTTCTTTTGAACAATAGCACAGGGAGCCCTAGACCAGGGCGAGCCAAAAGGCGACACAAGATTTCAGCTCAGCCACACCATACAAGTTAGACTTTTGTTTCCCCAAGTCTCGCTCGGCGATACAGCATCTAACAAATCACCGGTCGACCCCTGTGCTCCGTCTTGGTTATGAGTGTGTCTCCGAGGTGAAGTCATCAGAGGACGACAAAAAGGCCTACCAGGTAGTCCTCGCTGAGACATCTGTCTTGCCAGGTGTGGCACATAATGGCTCTTCATAAGGAGCCTCTGAGGAAATATCACAGCTAATTGATAAGGCGTTCCAGTTCAAATGCCTCTTACATCTCAATGGGCTCTGGTATGAGTCCAGCTGCAGTTTCACCCATTAGAACGACGGAAAAGCGCTGCAAGTGCTTAAAAATTAAATACCATGTCAATTATAGAAGGTTAGGATATAGTATTCTATTGTAATGTATTGCTCTATATGCTTGGCCGAAGGCTCTTGGGATGATAACTGACTATAATGTTGAAGTTGCCCTTTGATAACTGCACATAAATTGATTAATTATATAGTGCTTTGCACAGAGATGACATGGATTTGATTTTACCAATAGGTTACCATAATGCAAACTGCCAGTTCAGACATTTTTGTTCCCATTTAAGTCAAGCTGCAAAATACTAAATAGTGCATGATTGTGCACTTTGGATGGAATGTATGTGTATATGGATTATTTTTTCTTATTTACCCATGTCTTACCCTGCTCTATTCTTTTCCTCTTCTTCTTCTTCTTCTTCTTCTTCTTCATTTGCATGTTTTTCATACATACTGATTTTGTATTTTCACAGTTTTTTTACACTGTGCAGCATGTTGACCCAAAACAATTTTCGCCTGGGGACAATAAAGTTTATTTTATCTTATCACAGTGCAATCACAACCATATCATGGTCTTAAAGAAGTTAGTTCAGGTGTGCAGCATGTGAGAAACTTTTAACACACCAAGTTTATTCTTAACTGAGCAGATAAATATTGAGCACTCACAAATGCAAGTATATCATGAGTCTTATTTATTGCATGGACAATGAAAACAAGGGAGCAGTGAATATGGTGATGATAGCCCACAGCCAAAATGTGTTCACTGTACTCACTGCCCATGCAATAAATATGACTTTTTCCATACTTCATTTGCAAGTGGTGGTTATACTGCAATTACCATTTTGTACATTAAAACCATGAGCCTGAAGACTCTCTGTTTGTAAGACTGTTTATGCACATCTTCTATATTCCAGTTTCTAATTCATAAAAAAGTAAAAGGGAGTGAAAGGAAATTTAACCTTAACAACGAATCTTCATACCAGAGCTGCAAATTTCCTCTCAGCTCCCTCAACGCTCTTCTTACATTCAAACAAGACTATACGTCATTGCTAAAAATGCGTTGTGGGACTATACAGAATTTGCGCTTGTTCCCTCCAAAGGTAGCTCATGAATGTTCCATTATTGTTTTGTCAGTTCTTTTATGAGCTCTTTATAGATGGTTACCCAGTTGTTCCCATTACAGTTGACAGGTGCCGAAGTCCACAGCTTGCCATCATTTGACGTTGTCTCCCTCAAGGTAGAATTTGTTTTGTGCAGGAATGAATCGAGAATCATGCTCTAGACCTGTTCCCCTTTTCCCAAACTTATTGGTGACATTTCTAATTCATGTACCTCGCTGCAGTCTCCCTGAGGACATCTCGCTTTCTCTCTTTTATTGATATTTATGGTGTGATGCTGTCTGGGTGCGGGCACTGTGACAGCTCACTCTCCAAAGCAGCGCTTGGATTGTTTGCTGCTGTGCGCAAAGCAATAATGTATTTGTCATCCACTGCCAAACGAAATACACTCCACCGTTCATCTTTTTGTGTTCCATTTTCTGTACAACAAAGCAAAAATATGCCCTACTTTTCCATGGCAGGCATTGGAATATATGGGATCCAATATCAAAAATCTTTGGTAAAAGACTGAGCTATTATTATTGAAACAATTTGCTCAGTCACAAATACTGGAGCTGTACATTTAGAAGGGTATAACATGACATTGCAAGAAATAAAAGTGACACAAAACGAATGTCATATCAGAAACCACGAGCATTATTAAGTTACAATAATGCATGAGATATAGAAAGAAACTCTACACACTAGTGGGCAAAAAAGAAAGAAATTATGAAATGTCTCCACTGAAACTTCAATTTTAGTTGTTATAATATCTGTAATATCTGTAATGTAATGTAATATCTGTCATCTGCAGTTTTTCCTTGTCTGCAGCACCTGTTCAATGAAAAGCCAAAAGAAAAAGTCTTTTTAACAATGTAGAAACACAGCATGTGGTGTTGTGTCATGATTTTAGCAATCAAATTACTACATTTGTCACATAATGGCGTCTTTCTCCCACCTCTCTTAACTTAACTAAAGGAGGTTTGGGCCAAACATGACTGCTGACAAGACTGCACGGACTGCATGCGGTTGCCCTTTGCATGCATCTGCTTGTGGACATGAGAGTGCATGGTGTGCATGCATGCAATGCGTACAGCGCCTTTGACGTAATGCAATTGGTTGGGGGCAGATCTATCTGAAAGAAATCTGTGAGTTCTTGGATAGATTAAGCAGAGGGCTATTTATAGAGCGCTACTTAAGAGGAGGCTATTCTGTGTGTGGCAGGGCGCATTAGCCTCCAACAATGGTTGAAAGGACTAGATTTGCTGGGGCAGAAAGATAGGGACTTCTGCAGGAAGGGCTTGAAATGGAGTGGGAGCCCTGGCGATGATGTCACGACAAGGACCCGGGCATTCAGATAGCGATCACGGGGCCGGAGCCTTGTTAGAATATTTCTCTTGTAAAAATGAAGCCCTGTCAACAGAAATGCCCATTCTATCCATTTCTGCCTCTTTAGGGTATATGCCTAATCACTGAATACATTAAATGTGATTGGTTGAATTTTGTGCAGATGCATCTCTCCTCTCGTGGATCTCATTCGTGTAATGACTGAGCCAATTAAACTGGATAGATGAAAGCGAGGGGCCTGCCACAGTTTCCCAACAGTCAGAGCTATTATATCAGATTTGTCACCCAGTGGCAGCAAGAGAGAACATCACATGTTGGAGGCGTCAGGGGAAGGTCTGGTACAATAAAATGCTTCCCTCTTCCTCCTAGTCTCTTTAGTGTAATCACTGAATGGGGTGAACTTAATTGGTGAAACGAGGGTGGAACTGTGTAACGGTGCAGCAATATAGTCGTGTTATATATCTTTTTTTCAAATGGGAACAACAGGCCATTTTTAAAGACAAAAAAATGCTAAACCAGAGTTGTAGTCTGACATGAAAAGACAGAAGAAAAAAATGCTTTTTTTTGCATTTTCTGTCAAGCAGTGCAAAACTTTTAACTCAAACTATTTCAATTTTCATTTCAAAGTTCGAACAACACATCGTTTTTTCGCTCAAAGCTCTTCCTCACAGCCAAATCAAACCCTTTTTTTCCATTTTCAGTTCCGAGTGTTCTGTGGTTGGGTGACCCCTGTGATTTTATGGAGCATTTTACACTTACAATATTGCATGAAAATGCCTTTTTCTATTTGACTATTTCTTTGTTGCCTGGTAATACGTTCCCGCCACTGAAAGGATTTGACTGCCATCTCAAAGTAATCCTGCCGCAGCGCCCTGTCCTCACCCTTCGGTCCACATCAGAAAACACACCAAGGTCGAATAGCATTTGTAAATATCTCTTAGTGTTTGTGAACTAAATAGATGGAGTTTAACACACAAGGACAATGCAGAAGATCTGAGTTGCTGCATTATTATTCAATGATGTTTAAATATATATTTTTTATGGAAAAACCTTAACCTTTCTGGTGATAATAGTTCAATGTGACAAGGTTAAAGCAAACAATCTTAATTATTTTCAATTACTCTTCTACCCACGTATAATCTAATTAGTTTATAGGTGGTTGTCTAAAGGCAGACTGCCTCATGAAAATAAAGAAAAGCCTGCTTTCTCTTTAACAAATAGAATTTTATTCAGCGATTAAAATATGTCTTGAATGATTAGTTATCCGCATAAAGATTCAGGTGTAAATTCACCCAAGATACATCGGAGATTAATTAAAATCTGATTGCTGAAACCACCTGAGGAGGCGGTTTGAAATGCATTGTGGCTGCAAGGTGGCCAAGTGTAAATGGAAATATTTCTCTAAAGGCACATATACGTGATCTGTTTACTCCTCTTAAAACAAAAGAACCAGCACGTAGTTTTGATGTGAGGGGAACTGAAGAGACAAACACTTTCTGGCTCAAGGCAAAAACTTCTTCCATTGGGGGTGTAAGATAAAGACGAGGAAATCAGAAGTTTACTATCATTGTGGAGGGAATTTGCATATTGCGAGGGTCAGCATGCAGGGAGGGCAACTGGATTTCTATCTGGCTGCCAAAGATGCATTTATGATAACAGATGTAAATGCAATATGAATAAATTTCACTCAATATAATTTGGATCCAAGCCACTTGATTGAAGGCTTCCTGTGTATTTTCTAGGTAGACAACATCAAGTATGACAAGTACTGTAAAGCTAACAATTGAGCTAATATTGTCACAATAAACCAATTTGTCATTACTTTGTTTTCAGACTTAAGTAAAGTAATAATAAGTAGTAATGAGTTCAGTATAATGCCACAGGTATTGAGTTTTTAATGTAAGTACGTGATGAGGTGCATCTGTGGAAGAAAAATTGATGCCAAACTCAAAACATGGCTATATGCATTTTAATCGCTCGCTCCTCTTCATACATAATACATATTGCCATCCAACTGCATTCATTTCAATACATTTTCAATTTTTAGACCAGACACACAGGCTATTCCCACACCATAAATATGCCCCTCCAGCAGGGGGTTGAACCAAAGATACAGTTAAAGTTAAGATTTTGTTAAAATGCAAGCTGTCTGGGGGATTATATGCATCTCATATTTATAAGAACACCTTATCATCCCCTACCTTACCTTACCACCCACTCTAGCTGAGAAATACACATTTTTGTACAAAAGATATATTTTCTGAGCTATGTTCTTGCCAGTATAAGCAAGGCAGAAACAAACTGCCATATTTTGAATAGACACTGGTCTACAGACAGCAGGAATGACCTTGTTTGCCTGGCATTAATATGCTAAAAGACTGGCTGACTCCATGACTGATTTCAGTGCTGAATGGGTGCATGAATGGATGGACGAATGGATGGCAGGCTGGCTGGCTACCAAGCTGCAAAGCTGTGATAAATGACTGGCTGGCTGACTTGCAGGCTGGCTGGTTGACTGGCTGGTGGATGGATCGTCATAATAAATAAATAGCTGGTCAGTGAGGTGACCACCTGTCTGTACTGCGAGGCAACAAACTCGGATTTTTAATCTGACACTAAACACAGGGGCCTGAAAATCAGAGGGAATTTACTGTAAAATAAAGCATGTATTATTTACTGCATGCTGTAGGGCAGGAGGAGAGCATTCTGCACTCATTAGGGGTAATATCCTAAATGTGATTAACAAGGTAAAATTGCTCAAGTCTTGGAGAAACCTCACGCTCGGATCTGAGTGTGATTTAAGAAAAATGTGTGTGCACGCTGTGAATACCATTTGGCGGAGTCCGAGCTGACAACTTGATGTGGATTTCATAGCCCCGTGTTATGGGTTGGCTGAACTGCTTGACTAATGAGCTCCACGCACGGAAAAGTAACTCATTTGTCTCCCAGCACCTGTCTGCCCTGAGCTGCTGACCCCGGCCTGATGCTTGGGGAGTTGATGGTCTCTTAATCTCGGCAGCTCTCACCTTGCCAACCTAACACAGGCCCCCACGCTCTACCCAGAGCCACACACAGAGCATTTCAGGCTTCACACGCAGCACTCGCTGGACTGCCATGTTGGCTGCCTCTGGTGTTCTCCACAGTTAGATTCACCAGTGGCCTCCTTGGCAGCAGTTAACAGGTATCAACATAAAGAACAGGCTGCTTCCAGATCTCTGTAGTCGGACTTTGTTGCCGTAACATGTTGGCATTCAGCCTTCACACTTTGTAATCACTGGCTAGACTTAAATTCACTGCTGCTGTCACTCTGCCCAGGAGGAGACATAAGTAGTCTATTTTAGACGTGGTGTGCCATTTCTGGATCTGGGAGCTGAACAATGAAAGAGCACCAGCCCACTAATGAATAAGTTGGTATAAAATATTAAGCTGGTACATGAAAATGAGAAACACAGCAACAGTAAACAGTTATTTTTTTAGACAAGTCGTTTAAAAATGTTGTCCAGTGGTTGTATAGAGGAAGCAGAGTATGATTTTATCCATGATCACACATGCACATAGACAAAAAGAAACCAAGGTAAAGTGGCTTAGATAAGAACGGCTTGCAGCCTTCAGTGTGTAGGTGCACATACATAATGCCACATATGCAATACATATCCAAAGCCTGAAATTTAATTAATTAAAAATGCACCAAGCCTAATATCTGTATTAAAAAATGAAGGCCTGAATCCTCCAACAGGATCAGGTCCCATCAGGTTCGGGTCATGCTGCAGACCTCTACCCTGATTCATTTTGACTGAACTTGTTGGAATGATGCATCTCTCCACTGTGTTTTCCCACATTAGACCAGTCAGTGCAATTCAGCAGGACAGCAGGATTTGTTTATGTATGTTTTACATGAACTGGACTTATGGCGTAGGAATTTGGTCATTACAAGTATTTTCGACCGAATTTTGAAAAAACTGTCAAAATCACCAGTGTCTATAGACCATTACTTATAATAATGCGCATAGGTGCATGTGTGTGTATGCATATATGTTTTGTTTTGTTTTGTTTTTTTCATCCTTTGTTTTTTACCCATCCATCCCCAAGGGAACAGGCTGTCATAAACACAAAAATGACAGCAGACAGTGAGAAAGAAGAGAATGTACTTGTTAAATACATTTTGCACTGCAGTCTTTGAACACAACATGAAAAGTATACATTAACAATGTGGAGAAGAAATGGAAGCCTGCCCTAAAAATCCAAAGTAAAAAGACAACCTCTACTGAAGCCTCTCTCCTTTGTGTTGTGAGTAGCACCTACCTCAGTATTTGCGAAGCAGTTTCCAGCACCTGCAACTGTTTTGCCTCATTCAACAAAAACCTGTCTCACTGTGAATCTAGACGTAGCCTTTGTGACTACATTTGCAATATTTTTACCTTTACAATGCAATTTTCCTGTCACCGAGTGAATAAAATTCCTCTTTTTTTCCTCATGTTTTTTTCACCATGCCCCTCTTTGTTTTTTTCCACTGAAAGTTCTCATTGTATACATCAGCAGCTTGTATATTAAACTGCGCTGGATCATAAACAAGACTCTAGTGGATCTGGGTCACTCTTTATATATTCAGTCTCGATGTATGTAATCTTGTTTTGTTTGTTTGTTTTTGTTTGTTTGGGGTTTTTTTGCCTGACATTTCAAGCCCCCCACAGAGATGATTTTTTAATGCAAATCACAGTAGAAACTTTCTTGTCACATTTTTGTGAAGTGGTAAAGTATATTTTATATCTCAAAAATCTAAAATAGAAAAAGAAAACACATTAACGTGCTATTATTATAGATCTAGTATTATTTAGTATGCAACAACAGACTTACATACTGATCTGTGTGACTGTGAGATTCTTTATTTGTTCTCCAGCTACTCCGTGCATATCACAATTAATTGCACGGCTCATATAAATGAGCATCCTCTATTAATCCGACAGGGTGTTATAAAAATAGTCACAGCCTAGTAGCTCAGCTAACAGGGTCTGATCACAGTGTGTAAAACTAACACCAAATTTATCATACATCAACGCACATACACTGATATGGTTGCAAGCACACACACACATACACACACAAACAAAATTCTAATAAACCTTGCTGACTTAAGGACTTAAAGGTGATTTTGCACCAGGTCAGTGAGGCATGTTAGATTCTATTCCCACAGGGCACTTTAATTAACATTTTAAATATTACAACATGGTGCGCTATTAACGTCACACACATAACACAGCCCCCTTTCTCAGACTGTTTATGCGGCCATGTCTCACATGAAAATGAGACTTTGGATTTTAATGGGACTTCACCTGGTTAAATAAAGGTCAAGTTAGCAAAAAGGCATGACAAGGCGTCCCGATAAAGAGGAATTAATGGACGAGACTAAAAAAAAAAATGCCACTCCACTTGCATCGTGACGTAGACGGAGATGATTTGGCTAACGTTAGTCTCAGCATTGTAGACATTATGGATTTGTCAAAATGAATTTAATATTACTTAAAGGCCTCAGCTAGCTCAGTATTAGACTAATGTTAATTGCAGGACAATTTTCACAATCATTTTGAAGCAATCTGGATTTTAAAACCATGACACTGTGTGGTAGCTAATGGCTAACATAA
Organism: Holocentrus rufus; assembly: GCA_900302615.1. Classification (NCBI taxonomy): domain Eukaryota; kingdom Metazoa; phylum Chordata; class Actinopteri; order Holocentriformes; family Holocentridae; genus Holocentrus; species Holocentrus rufus. The sequence continues at coordinate 5,164 of OMLF01013161.1, read as the reverse complement.
TTTTTTTGTTTGTTTTTAAAGAAAAGGCCCTGTTGAGAGTTTTGAAGTGAGTGATGAAGCCTACACACTTGGCTTAATTTATTTTACTGATTAGCTATAAGCCCTATAGACCATTTCACTCAAATATTAACGAGTGGTAGAAAGTGATGTTGTCTGCTCTAGAGTGCTTTCAGTTAGCGCTGATCCAGCATGAAAACATGGGAAAACAAGCAGAATTTTAGGAGTGCTTTTTTGGTAGAAGCAGCTGGAACATGACACATCTGGATATATCTCAGGTAGAAGCTTCAAATCAATTAATCAATTAAATTGAGCGTTTTTTTGAAGTATTCAGTTTTTTTCAACTTCTAAAAGCAGCAGGTCTAGCTCTTTTTTTCCATAAGATAAAAAAAAGTGTAAAGTGTCCACAGTTTGAACGTATACCTCCCTGTCAATCAGATTCAAGTATTCACAGTGGCCATGATATAAAGGAGAATAACTACTTTAGAATATCCCACTCTTTTCTCTCATTTGAACTAATGAAGCGCTGGAAACATGTCAGCAGCAATTATAGCAAACAGCCAAACAGAACTGAGTAAATGGCAGCTGAGGTTTTTTTTTTTTATTATTTTGGTTTGGCACCTTTGAAATTTGGCATTGTGTTTTGGGCCGGAACAATAGACGCTTCTGGAACACATTCTGTAGAACGGCAATATGGTTCAATATCCAAGGCCTTCAAATGGCGCTATAATCACATTTTACTGAGCGAGCTGACATGTGTTGAGTTGAGTTGATCACTTATCAGGAGTACAGATACACAGACTGTTGACAGCAGAAGCAGCCAAATATGTATGAGTCAACATATCTAAAAATATGACAGGTCAACAATGGGATAAAAATATAGCTTAGCTAGAGTCTCCAAGCAGGAAATGACTGTCTGTTCTCCCATCAGTGCATTTTTCCAGTTTAGTCCTGCTTCTCATGCGTATCCGAACAAAACTCATAAGATCTGACTTTTGACATATAATTCCTTGCACGTGTTCCTTCTCAGCTTTCAAGATAGCACATTCAAACAATATTTATAAACCCCGAGTGTCCACATTATACAGCTGAAAGAACATTATTTACGGAAATCAGATCTTCTTCCTCCCATAATAATAGAGGCTCAGAGTATCATATACAGTACAGAACATATGTAAATAGCTTTTCATCAGTTTTTGTGCTTTGGGGTTTGTTAGGCTCCTCTAAACATCGTCTCTCATAATGTTGACACTCAAAGGATTTCTCTGCAGTGAACAAAGCAGATGCATGCACTCTTCTTCACAAACATCAGAGGAAGAGCACATGCATGCACACACACATGCATGCGAGCACCAGCATGCGTGTGCTCGTACATGCCCGTGCAAACGCTCATACGCACGGACTTGAAATTCAGTAAGGTTCCTTGTCCTATTTAAATTCCAATTGTAAGTTATCTATTGATTTCGTGTAAGTTCACAAACTATGAAGCAACCCGAACAAGCTCCGCTAAGATGTATTGATAGATAGGTGGATGGAGAGAAGCTGAAGAGAGCTGGTGAGTGAGATATATGAGCCAGTGAGAGAAAGAGGAGAGAGCAACATAAAGAAAGAGATGCAGAGAGAGAGAGAGAGGTAATAACAAATGAGAAAAGAGAAAATGAGATGATATATCTGGAAAGGCAGAAACAGAATGGTGAAGTTTTACATGTCCCTCACCAGCCAGCTCTGTGGTTTATATGCATGTGTTCTCATTATTATACTGGCTGTGTGTGTGTAAATATTTGTTTTCTCCTCTACCTTACAAGGCAGATGGATAGACAGACAGAAAACACAACCCATCAGTCCTGCCAGCACCAGAATAACAAAACCAGAATAAAACCTGGACCAAGAGGTAACATTCATCATGGATCTATATAAGGTGTTATATTAATAAGGATTTACTTTATTCACATTACCCTCAAAGGACTGCTGGTGTAGGAATAGCAAAAACAAATTAAATGAATCAATGCATGCTTAATCAGTGCGTGATTGCATTGCATTGCATTGCATGAACCTGACCTGACCCACGGGTTGGGATCATTTCGGGCTCATTATTCCAACAGGTTTGATAGTCGGGCTGTGCGAGACCAATTTTGAGTATCAGGCAGGCAGGTGTATGACGGCGTCACACACTTGCAGAGTGTGGGTCTAATATTTGTCAGTTTAGAAATGAAATGGATAACGGCAATGAGAAAATGCTGGATTCAGGAGAAGCTTTGGTCAAGAGAGTGTCAGGAAAGCCAATGCTTGTAGTTCAGTAACTGTTCTGTTGCACTCGGCAGAATCAGACAACATTATTATTCCATTGGAAAACGGACGGGTCAGGCCGGTCTCAGGATTAAAAAAGATTACTAAGCGCTGGGCTCGGGCCAATGATGGGCTGGACCCGTGTGGGTTCTGTCTGGATAGGGCTTTGATTTTTGGGCCGGTTACAAAATCTAGAGAAGTGCTAACAAAATATTTAATTCATGGACTTACTTAGCTATGACAGTTAAAAAATCACCAAGCTATTTCCTGGCTTGTGGATGTACCACAAACTCCTATTTTTCTGAGTTAGACAGACATGATAATTGAAAAATGCACTTTTGTGACCCTCAAGCTCAATTAGGATTATTCTCACGAGCAGGGAGACCAGACAGACCAGACAGAATGGGGCATTGTGGGGGATTTGCATAAAAGTTTATCTGGTGACTCAAAGCTTCAACTGCAGTAATATCACTTTAGTTAGTATCATGTCATATCATGCTAGATCAAATGTTTTGTGTTCATCAAAAAGCAATGTTTTGTCCATTATCTCAAGAATAATTGATGCACATGATGACATCAAACACTGACATGATTTCTAGTTGTACTGAGTGAGGCTACTACAGATCAACAAGTCCTCTCAATAATCCATTGCCATGAGCTAATGGAACAGTGATGACTATACCCAGGATTTGCACTTTGACTTTATGACAAGTTAAAGGTGCACTACACCAAATTCAGTGGGCTGAAGTAAAGACAAAAGACATGGAATAAGTATGTAATATATCAGTGAGTCCACCTGACAACAAGAACCACAAAGATCCAAACATTCATTTTATACTTATTCCACATTTTTCTGTCAGGAGGGGTCAGGAAATCTCAAACTAAGTTCAGGGCTCCTGGCTCGGTTGCACTTATAGAGTATATACAACAACTCCCCTGGGCTATGAAGGAACAAATAAAGACTGATTACCAAAGTTATAAAGGATAAATTGAAGTTATGCTTTTGAAGCGGTCACGTCGGTCTCTCCTATATGGATATTTCATTGAATTAGTTCCATTACACCTCCAGAAGATTCAATAGTAAATTACGGCATCCCAGAACCACCCATTTCTCTCGCCACACTCAGCAGCCTCAAGACCTGAATTCACCTTCACTGCATTTACACTGCACCTACATTTGCCTTACACTTACACATCTCACCTTATAATTTCCACACTCAATATCAGCCTGAACAACAACAGTCTAATGGACTGGGGTCCTCGCCCTTGTGGCCTGAAATGCCCTTCTTCCCGGCTGAGGTAGTACAAACACACTAAATGGATGACGAATCCAGCGTGTTAGAAACCCTGCAGTCAAAATATTTGCAGTTGTCTCGGCAATTCAAATCAACGTAAATGTTGTAGTGCACCTGTAAGCATGAAGCCGCTCCCGTTTACAGCTACAAATGCACACAACGCTCTCATCTCACAACCCTTAGATGATTGCATTTCAAAACACCACTTGACTTAAATGGTTTTCTGGCTGAAGGATTCATTCATCAGACTCAAATCTACCACAATGTCCTCACTGTCATCTCAAGCTGTGGGTTTGATTTTTTTCCCCCCCAGAAACTTGAAGAAAATGAATGCAGTTGTCTCTTTTCTTTACCAGCCTGCATCACACCCCAGTTATAGGATAATAATAATTTTCAATATTTCTGTCTCTTCAATTGTGAATTTTTTTGAGTGCAAGCTGCCTGTTTTCACGACATTCACTCTAACAAATACATAAATACAGCAAGAAATGGATCAATTTAGTTTTTCTTCTTGCATATAATTATAAATCAATATTCTACAATATGAAAGACAGACTTTTTTGGTTGCTCTGTCTTTAATTTAGGTGTCACAAGAGCTTCTCAACTCAAATATGACTAAGATGGTCAGGCGAGATTCCTGCACGGTGATTCGAGATGTCCTGACCTCGAATTCTGGATAAATACGGAGCTCCTCTTCTATTATTGTCATTGTCAGCCCTCAATGCAGACCTGTGCATTCATTTTTTAGGGCATGTCTGCTATAACCAGCTTGCTGCTGCTATTGTGTTACTTTCTCGGCGCGGCAAAAGCCGAAGTGATGTTTGGCTCAGTTCAGTTCACTGAGAAAAGAGATAACACATTAAATGTCCTTTTACTAATCTTGTTAAGGCGATAGTGGCTACAGGACACAATTGAAGCTGGATCAGCCCATTGTATACAAAAGCTTGTAGTATTGTTTGCTCCACAATGCCTGGCAGTGAGCATCATTCAGCTGTGTTGCCGAGAAAATCATCCCAGCTAGTGGCAACAATAGAGATACACATGGCTGATCTGATTGCGGTGCAGGGACGCTCGCTTTCAGACGTAATGCTGGAAAACAGATCATGTAGCCGGAGCTCTTATCTCGGTGATGGATGCTGACAGCCAACACAGTCCCAATGTGCCTCCTTTTTTTCCTTTCATTTCCCTTTCCATGTGCCTCCCTTCATACCTCCCATTCCCATCCCCACTGTTCTTCTTTCGTTCCTTTCATTCCTACATTCCTTGTCCTCATTCTCCCCCTCCTTCCTTCTTCTCCTCATTTCTGTCTTCATCATCTCTGACCTCCCTTTCATGATTATCCCAATTGATTCCTGCGGTCCTCCCTTCCCTCCATCTTCCCTGCCTCTTCCCTCATCCTCCGAACCTCTCATCCTCCCTGTTTTCCCACTTTCTTTTATCCTAATTCAATACCTTTCCCTCCCTCTATGCCACTCTTTATCTTTTTTTTTTACATCCCCGCGCGGTGTCCTCCCCACCTTGTCCATCCATTTTGTGCTTTATCAATCTCTTCATCACAGGCACAGGTCAGCTCTGAGAGCCACATG
>OMLF01013160.1:0-18271 GCA_900302615.1 Holocentrus rufus | reverse complement strand
GACAAACTGGTATCTAATCACGTGTCATTAGTGGTTTGATCACTAATGAATCAATACAATTTTGAATATACCATTAGAATAAGTGGATATGTTACATATTCAAACATTCAGTCACACCCATTCCCAAACACAACAGAAATCAGCAAAATAAAAGTTGTATGTAATGCATGCATATCATAGCTCACTTTTGATGCTGTTGTGCTCTTCCATTAGGGTGGGGGTACCAGGAAGGGTGTAGGGTGCTGTGGTGGCTCCGGGGGTGCGGGCCGGCATGACCGGGTAGCGAGACGGCGAGTCCTCACATCCATTCCCGTTGATTTGCATATTCAGGAACAGCTTATTCTTTTTAACACACCTGGAGGGGAGAAGAGCAAAAAGAAATAAGAGGAACTGGACTGCACTGGCGAAAACAAAACTCTGGATAATGCCTACGACCGCGGCATCATTTGCATACCACACTGTGTGAGCCTTCTTATGTAAGGGCTGGAGAGAGGAAAGTAAGTTGAGGGGAGGACTGATGGAGAGCTTAAATAGCTTTGGCACAGGACAGTCAGGGCATCCTTAAAACCCAGGCTGAGGATGAAGGCAAGAGGGATGCAGAGTACTGATCCAAAAAGTGCCAAACCTGCTCTGTGGTTTATATACACTTTACCTGGGCCAAAAAATCAATACAGCTGAGTATTGTCATATTATTGTTCACAACACCAACTGATTCCCCTGTGTGAGTATATATCATTCAAACTCTTTCATGCAGTGTTGACATCTGCATCATAAGTGTCTTGTTTTAATAAATTGCAATGGGAATTTTGTTAAGTACATTGTTTCTAAGTCATTTTCACTTAATTTATCACATATTATGCTGTATATTTATTTTATTAGCCTAGCCCGGTGTTATGCAATATGTCCTATTTTAAGCTCTGTTAATACATTTACAGTCACTTCTGTAGAGCATTGCAATGTATAGTGATACAAAATGCATCATGACCCATGTATCGTGATGCATATTGTATCGTGACGTACTTGTACCCAGCCGTAATATATACACACACACATATGCAAGTACAAAGTCATACTCGTGTCTATTTTTCTCTTAACTGGAGCTCTGTCCACTTGCTGACTCCTGCAATCTGACTTGTAACCAGTTTTTAACAGACACAGCTTACACTCTCAGATCAGCACTGCACTGTAATGTACTGTAATGTAAAGTATGCACAGGACTGGGATCAGCTCGGTAAAAGATCCTCTGGCTGCCGAGCCTGTATGTCAGATGCATAGGATCTATGTCAGCCGTGTTTACTTCTGCCCCGTCATGTTGCAGGCTTTGCAGTAAAGCTTGCCATAAATGGACAGGATATTATGGATCAACATGTGGCGTGCATTTTTGTATGTGTGTGCGTATGTGTGTGTGTACATCTAATCACAATAGAGTGGGTTGAAGGGGGGGGTTGTGTCCGTCTTGCCACCTCTGAGCATTAGTCCTAGGAAATGCTTCCTGTTTGGACATGAATCGTAATCTCTGGGAATCTGCGGGGGGATTAGCTCCAGTTGTATGCCCAGAGCAAAGGAGCAACAGGCAAATTGTGAGAGAGAGACACACAGAGAGAGAGGAAGAATGTGAGTCTGTGTGAGTGGGTGTGAGAAAAGCTATGCTCCTTCCCTGACACAGTGTAACAGAATGGTGTGAAAGAGGTGTGTCTAGTACAACCCTGCTCTGAGATACCGGACAGATACTTTCAGGAAAACTGCACCGGCGACTGTTATGATAACTCACTTGGTTGTGAGACCCATGGGGCTGCAGGAACAGCCACATATCTGCACTACCACCGCAACCACGCTTGCTTTTTTTTAAGCTTATACAGCACCCTCTGCTGCTCTTTGCGGGCTTTTCTACGACACCCTCTCCCTCCTGTTGTGCATTTTGTATGGGGTGGTTTTACAGTTACTTGTTCTGCCAAGCTGCCAACTGCTCAAGCTGCAGGCTTACACTTGAGCCTTTCAATGTCCAAGGACAGTCTGGCCTTTATATGTGAATATTAACCTCTGTCTGCCATAGCCACAAAAAAGAAGAACATCTTTGTCATGTCCAGTTTTGACGATATAATGTATAAACTGGAAACAAAGGGGAAAGGTGAGTGTGATTCAGGACATGCTCTCCAACAATACTTACTCCATGTGTTTCTCATTTATTATCAAAATGTACAACTCTAAACTGGACCATCATCACAGACTGCAGTCTCAGCTTTCTAGCTTCTATTTTTGAGAAAGGGTTATTTATGATCACAACATTAACTGGGCCGTTATTGACTGACCATCATGAATGATACATATGAATTACTCCATGAATTTTCTTTAACATTACTGTTTACTGTTCATCAATAAATGAACTCCAATTGTTTGAAAAAGAGAGTATCTTGACCTTAAACACCATTTCAGATATTATTTTTGATTATGCATTTTTGTTCATGTAACAGAGCTCTTCTTCAGAACATTGAGCAGTGGGAACATAGAGTAGACACCAGAATCAAACACTTGCTAATGAAAACCTAGCTAAATTTGGGTAAGTTAACACAACTCCTCGCTAGATCATTACCCACAATCCCTTTTAGGAGTATCATATCCTTAGTTACGGCTCTACTCAAGGTGAATTTCGTGGTTAGTAAATTATAAACTGGTTTAGACAGCTTGAGCTGAGCACCTACTTGTTGGTGGGTGGGTCTTCGATGCGGTTGCCCAGCTGTGACTCGTGGCTTTTGCTGCGGGTCAGTGTGATGTTGGGTAGGAGGTGCAGCACTTTGCGGGACGGAGGCGGGGGGGTGCAGGGCGGCTTGAGTCGGTGACGCCTCTTGGAGGGCGGAGTTATGGGCGGAGTGGAAGTGCGTCCGTGGAGCCTGGCCGTGCGGGCCAAGGACATGGGAAATGGATCCGTGAGCGGGCTATCACCGTAGACGTAGCACGCCTGCGCGTCGGGAGTGGGCACCGCTGACACCGAACCCGAGCGAGGGTGGGGGCAGGAGGCGCAGGGGGTGGAAGGAGTGGACGGGGTGGTGGATGGGCGGGCCAGAGGCGAGGGGCTGTGAGGGCGGAGCGGAGCCCCCATGCTGGTTAGCTGGTCTACGGTCAGAAGGGATCCGCTGTCCCTCCTGGTGGGCTCTGACAGCCAGGGACCTCCGTCCTCCCTCAGCTCGCCTCCTGGTCAGGAGAGGAAAAACACAGACAAACACTCAGAGCCGGCGGAATGATGTATCAGATCAGAAGGGCTCTTCTGGAACAAACACACACCTGATTCAGTGGCGCTCTTCAAACAGGAGAGGGCAGCGCTGAGTCTGGCACATTCCTCTGAACTGGAGCCTAGTCTTCTCATGATCTCCCGCACCTGAGAACCGGTCATCTGCAGTAAGGCATCCAGGGACAGCTTCACTGGCACTGCCTGCAGAGAGGGAGCAATCCAGGCAAAGTTAATAGACAGAACGTGACTGAGTATAAACACAGGCAACATACTGCACAGTGTTGTCATGAAATCTGTTAGGAGCTCCATGATATTAAAAAAGCAAACAAAAAAAAAAGCTCTCTTCCCACTGCAATCAAAAACATGTCTGTCAGTCAAAAGCAGCATAGATCGATAAATCGGAGGAGAAGAATTGAAATTAAATCAGATCTACTAGCAATCGATGGCTCAGATTGATGTTTGTGTCACAGGTGGAGCCACAGTGACGCTGAAAAACTGCTAAATTACACCCTGTCACAGACTAAAACACCGGATTTAAAGGTCAGCATGGTATGGCACCACAGAGTTCATGCAAGAGAAACAAGCCTCTGCTCTTCCTGGAAATCTGTGGTAATCTTGTTTGTTTTGGGTATTTCATCAAACACCACTTACTCCACTAATCTGGCTCTACAGATTCTACTACAGGCACTATCGTAGGCCAGTATCTGTGGTTATCAGCAAAGTCTAGACAGAAGCTGGGCCCACTAGAAGCTATCTGTGGGCTTCATACTCCTCCACAGGCATGCTTATTCACAGTCGATTTTAACTGTATTATGAATGTACTCACAGCAGTTTGCAGGGGTGGAAAAAGTACGCACTCTTTTTTTTAAAATCTTGGAGTAGACACATCTACAACAAACTAACTTGATGCTGTTCCATTACATCTACCTCACACAGTCTTAACCAGAGCAATTTAACAATGAGTGAGGAGGCAGGGGTTTGATGCCTTGCTCACGGGAACTTTGGCTGTTGCTGGTATTCAACTTGAAACTTTCCAGTAACAGGCCAGTTTCTGAATAGCAGCTATGCTAAAAACTAACGTGCATCTTTTTCCTTAAATGACCCATGGCAATTCCACATTATATGAGGGCAGCTGATAAATTAAGGCATATCAAAGAGTGTCAATCTATTATCATTTTATCATGTAATGAGGAAACACAGCCACTCAAACAGTACTGAAGGAGAGAACAACAGGAATTTGAAAAAGATGTGTGTAGACTAAGGACAACACTTAAATCAACTAGACCTGCTGTCAGTAAAAAGGTATATCTCTGAAATGCCCTGAGTTTGGCTTGGCGCTAAAGGAAAGGCCATGAGGTCACCAAAAATCAATAGGGTTCTTCCTCTGGGGGCCATGAATGTGCAGAACAACTTTGAAAAGGTTCGAATAAATGGCATTCAAGTTATTGCATTCACAGCCAGAATCTGCAGCAGCAGACGTGGCGCCACCGGGGTGAATCCCTGACCCCGTTATTTTGCACGACATAATTATGAGACAATGCAAACAAACTACAAACTTTCTAAAAGAGCCCTGGGCCTTGTTGATGAGAAAAAATGGTAAGTGTGACTGTGGTCCGGCTCTATCAGCACAACAAATCTTATAACAATTCTAAAATGATAAACAGTCTGGTATGATCTGTTATTCTAGTTAATTATCAATAGCACTCTTTGAATATGGTATGGCCTGAACGTTGCTTGTCTCAGTATTTCAGTGATAAAGCTTGTACCTTTGATCTCACATTGTTTGGCTTTCATTTGCTTAAACTGTAGTTGGCCTTCAGTGGATCAAGATCTCAAACTTGTTCCAGTGAGAAAATCCCACGGCAGATTTTTTTTTTTTTTTGACTGGTTCCCCACATTCCCTCCCCTCTGTTAGTCCTTTACATACAACCCTGTCATATATTTATGAGGGGGTGAGAGATCAAGGAGAGAGGAGCTAAGGACCAAGCCTGGTGTTACCAGACCTTATATCCCATCTCAAATGAGATATGAGAAAAAGCGAGTTCAAACGTGAAACATGAACTCGCGAGACCCCAGACAGAATCTGAAGTCTGAGGTCCTCTACAAACAGTTGTTTCTCACTTCGTTTTCTCACTGCCACTTATCTCCAACAACAAATTTAACTTCGAGGGAAAGAGACAAAAGGAAAAGTGAGATTGCTTCAGAACTTTATCTTACAAGATGAACAGCCTCATGCCAAAAATGGCTTTTTAGTCAGCATAGTGTAGATGCGAACTGTACAGAACAGGACTGAAATATGAATGTGCACCAAATAATCATGTCAATCTTCGAGTGGGACAGCAGGCGAGATGGCAGCACAAACGATTCCTGGATCAGAAAGGGGAGTGGGTGGTAGTGGAGGTGGGGAGGCGTTGAGGTTGTTTTTGGACATGGGCAGCAGCTTATCAGTCAGGTGAAACCCTTTTTTCTGAGAGGGCAAACAGTGATCGGAAATCTAGGACAACCTCCCACTCCTCTACGCTCTGTGTGCACTGTAAGCAAAAGCCAGCACACACACATGCAGGGGTAAGTGATGTGATATCCAAAAGTGTCTGTGGGTCCTTCCCTCCCACCTCCACACTCCAGTACCATCACAATTTTAGCACCATGAACAGCATAGCTGGCATTCTTGATTTCTCCACTGAGGCCTCCTTGATATTATTGGTCAACACTGCAGATAACTCCATGTTACTGAAAGAATACTGTTTTCATATTTCAAGTGTATTTTGGTTACTGATATCTCCTACTCGTGGTGGTTTTGAAATTCTCAAAATATAACAGAGGCTATATTTTATAAATTATATATAATATTTTGAAGTGATATAAATGAACAGAGGTTCAATTTGATTCAAAATTGGCAAGTTGGCAATTCAATTTAGGGGTGATTTTTCTTTTTAGGAGTGATTCAATTCAATTTGAGTTTGTAAACCACATTTAAAGTCAACAAATTTGATACAGTGTTTTTAGCAAAAATTTTATATTATAAAAAAAATACATTCATACATACATTTATTTTGTTAAACAGATCAATGCATGTGAATTTACAGAATTTACAACCTATGCATCAATGGACTCAATAAATCATTAAAGCCCTAAAAACTATCTTTGCTATTTTTTTTAAGGTTTAGGCAAGTTTTGCATTTGGCCTGGCTTCAAGCATTCACATCTTTCATGTGGCACACAGCAAGCTAAATCCAGGTGAGCCGCTGACAAAACTACTTGCAGTTAGTTCTCAATAGGATCCACATGACCACTGAAGAAGCCTGCAACTTAATTTCCAAATATCAGGTTCTTATGTAACATTATGTAACGCTGAGCACAAAAAGTCAAAGCCCACTGTCAGTTGCAGAATACATCACCACAAGTAAGCAGAATGGAGCGGTTTAGTGTAAGGGATGCCTTCATGGTGCATACGGCTGTGCAGGTAGAGGCAAATAACAGAAAAGCTAAAACAGTCTAAAGGCTGTAATGCAGCCTTTAAAACCAGGAAAAGACAACAGTTATGCCATTTCATTATGATATCCCAGATGATAATTAGCAAAATATCTCAATATCAATACAATTTCAATCGCCCAGCCCTAGTTTAAAAAAAAAAAAAAAGTTCATTTTTATTACCCTGCACATAGGCCCCATGGATCAATTTAACCTTTATTCAACCAGGCAGGGCAATTAAGAGCAAATTCTTACTTACAACAAAAGCCTAGTAAAAGACTATTTATTGTGAGGGGAAGGTCGTGAGGTTTAAAAGGTAAAAGTCAAACAACATTTAACATGACAGACACAACGAAACCAGAAACAGAGGACAAATAATAGTTTAAGGCAGTAAAACACAGAACAGAAGTGGAGAGCAGAGCAGCCACAGGCTTGAAATGATCCACAACATATACTGTGACAGGCAGGATACAGCTGGGTCAGACGCCAGAATTCACCACAAAGACAAATAGACAAGAGCAATGCAAACATACAGTAGCTGAGTGTAATTAAAACAGTTTACAGCAGCACAGGAAAAGACGCAGTATCCCATGCAGAGAGAGGATTTGGAAACTTGCAACAAAATGTGACAAGAAAATCATGTGATGTGAAATGATGTTTGTAGTCAGTTTGTCAAATAAGGAACAAACAATCCAAGAATTTCACCACACCATAAGTGTGCAAGTTTACGTGCGTGTGGGGTGCAGTGCTAGCTTCAGGAGCGCTGGTCACAAACCTGATAGCAGTGTGGCACAAAACAAATAGTCACGGAAAAGCTAATTTTACTGGCTTGTACTAGAGGCTTCCTTAAAAATACATTCAGTATTTTTCAACCCAAGCAGTATTAAAATGTTAATACCCCATCATTTGCAACTGTACACCACAACATCTATGCTAGCTTTAGCGACAAGAAACTTAGCGCTCTGCTGCAGCTTCTTGCTAGCCTTTAGCACAGTCCAATGGGGCACTTGTTTTTGGCCTAAAACCATTATAAATGTCCTTTTTGAAAACAGGAAGCTAACACCACAGTCAAACATATCTTGAAATTGCCCAGCCGTTGTGCTTTCTAGCATTTTTTTTGCCCACATTTACAGTAATATAGTACCTTCTATACATACAAACACACCGTTGCCTAATGCTGCATTCACTTGAACCTCAACTTTCCAGCTTGTAACTTTCTGACCTGTGACAACGTGGCATTCACAGTGTCAGTGTCACAAGAAGAAGAACTCTGAATTTCCCTCCACTGGGAATACCAGAGAAAAGCACATCCATTTTCCCATGCTGACGTTGTGAGTGCAAAGTAGTTAAATTTACAAGACGGAAATTCTGAGGTCTGAGCTTGAGTAAGCACAGCACTAGCAAAGTTAGCAGCAGAACAGTGTGTATACAAGGCAGTGTGTATTCATTAGTGTAAATGCTGAATAAAACACACAATAAAACACCATTTGCAACAATTTTTGGGGGCGGGGCACTTTCAAGACGCATTGACTGTGCTGTGAGTTTCCTGCTTTCAAAATGGACATTTATAGGTTTTTTTTTCGGACCATAAACAAATGCCCTGTTGGACTGTGTTGAGGGCTAGGAAGAAGCTGGGAAGAAGTGGTAAGTTTCTTGTCAGTAAAGCTAGCAGTGAGGTTGCACTATGTACAATTAGTATCAAGATTTTAATGCAGTATGGGTTGAAAAATACTGAACCTATCGTTCAAGCAAGAGCACGAAAGTGAAAAGAATGAAGGTTCCTGAATGAAGATCTATGAGACCCCTAGAAACATTTATTGTGGAACCAGTCAAAGTTCTTCTTTTATACCAGGCCCTCTCCAACCCTACTAAAATGGCAACAAAATTACAAATGCTAACAGACTGGGAACTAGACTTCTAGGCAAACCGGCTTGAGTTTGTCTAAAGAAGGACATGTGTATCTGCTTGTGATAGCCAGCATTAAAAATTCCATCCTTCCCTTTCTTTGAAATGTGAGTCCCATGAAACATTCTTGGTGCACTGCCTTGAAATCAAAATGAAAAATGCAACTATGGAAAAAAGCTTTGCTCCTGTCAAAATAAATCTAACTATTCCAAGTTCATGTTTATTAGCATTTTTTGGCACTCAAACTGTCATAATAAAGGTGCAAGTTACTGTAAAATGGGACACTGTGACTCTTGACAGATTGACATTTTGATGGACACCGGTCAAGCATTCCTCATTCTCATGTGAGCGCAATACACCCAGCCCACATACATATGACCCAACCACAGACATTCAGGTCAAACACAGGGAAACACTGACATTCACACACGGCAATATGACCTACCTCAATGAGCTCTGGCCGAAGGTTGATGGTGCGCAGCCAGTCTCCTAAGCGTGGGTAGCTGTCCAGGGCCTCGGGCCTCTCTGTCTCTGGCACTTTCTGCTTGCACTGCAGCTGTTTACAGATGTACTTCATCAGCTTCACCTGCAGGGAGCAACAGAGAACACAGCACAGATGGGAGGGGCAGGTTATAGGGGAGATGAACAGCATGCTAGGAGCTGTGGCTAAAGGAGCAGGGCTCTGGTGTGTAGCATAACAGCCACTCCTCTCTGTGTTAGCTGTGAAATTGTGTACTAGGGAAGTAATCAGTCCTTGAGTGAGGTGACGATGTGCATGAGCATCAGAGAACAGCTACTCTCATTTCTAAATATAGTAAGAAAATTAAATAACATAGATCTATCATATTCCTACTATGACAAAATCATGCAGACATGAGTTTTTCCAAATAATTCCATGGAACAGCAACCACAGTTACATAGTAACTTTTGTTTATTGCTATTGTTGTCTGTAAAACTTGCTCAAAGGGATGCACAGCCAAGACTAAGAATAAAATAGCCAAATCTATCTTGGTTACTGCCATATAGTCACATTTTCTATCAATCAATTTCTCTGCAAAGTGAGAAAAGTCCAATCCGAAGCACAAATAACTCTATTCATACACAGGCTTTTGTAGTCTATCATGTGACACTCAGTGTACTTGCAGACATGAATGTGACTAGGTTTGTTTAACCCATTTTCTAAGTGCCTTCAGTGAGCTAGACTGTCAATTAGATATAAATAGCTATTGTTATATACAGAGGAACAACACGCTGGCCATCTGATGAGTGTGTCTGCAGCACTGGAAGGGCAAACCAGTACATTTGGAACACAGAAGCGGCTTAGTGACATCAAAGTCCTGGAGGATGTTAAGTTCGTTGCAATGCTAGCAGACAGCCACCATGACTCTCCTGGCACCGCTCCTCACCTCTCAATCCTCCAGTGACGGTAGAGAATGACCTGTCTATATTCAAGTCAGTTACAGAGGTAATAAAATCTCCTTCTAGCACTTGATCTCTTTTACTTCAATCAACGGGCCAAACACGATGTGATCCACTGCAAGCAAACCTAAACAAAGTTTGAGCTTGTAGATGGAGACTTGGGGCTGGATGCAGACAGTGAGGTCAACTTCAACACAACACAGACACTAGGGAACCATCACCTTCCTTCCTCTCCTGCCTCCTCCTCCTCCCTCCCCTCTCTCCTCCTCCTCCTCCTCCTCCTCCTCCTCCACACCAAATGAGACACTGTGGCAGCATCTGCATGTTATGGGACCTCTGCTGAAGATGCAGAGGAGCAAGGAAAGAAGAGGAAGAAGCCTACTGAAATCCTTTCAATGTTGCTCTCAGGGTTGGCAGTTCACAATTGCACAGTGAGTAACCCCAAGCCCCTGATCCAGTCTCCCTCTTGATACTTGCATCTGCTATTCATCATTTTACTGAATATGGCATCACCATTGCTGCAATGTCATGATGTAGGATGTATCAGCAAACATTACTAGGACATCGCAAATTTTGACGGCATACTCTATCTGAATCAAGATCTGCTACCAAAGCCTCAGATTTGCCAGTAAAACTGTAGCCTCCGAAGCCTATGATGAATATCAGACTGGAGTTGTGATTTATCTTTTATCAGACAGAGGACAGGAATAAAAACTCTCAAGCTAATGTTATTTGGGCACTTGAGAGTCTTTATGGCCCTTTATTCCAGGCCTTTCCAGGCCAGTGTCAAGTGCAGTGGTCCTGTGAGTAACTCTTACAATGAACGCCAATGTGGTGTTGGTTTGCAGCAGCTGGCGTTGTGCAGCGCAGCACAGCCGTATAGTGTGTCTCCTTATCTCGGAGTCTATCTGTAAGAGTCCATTACAGCAGGCAGCCTTGGGCAGGCAACAGCACCTTCAGATGAGCTGTGCAACACCAGTTAGCTCTCGACCCACCAGCCACCTCTCAAGTGCTTGAGCAACAATGAGGAGTGTGTGTCTTTCTCTGCTCATTCAACTCACTCACCAGCCACACAGAAACTCACACAACCGCGCTAGCCTGAGAGAGTGTGGCCTTGGGATGTAAAAGGCTTCGCGGCAGCTAACAAAGGCATCTCCACGGCAGGCCGGAGAGATGAAAATTGAGAGAGAAAAAATTAAAAGGAGATAAATGCACCTTGGGTACCTGAGGCCAAGCGGCTGGCAATAGATGCTCGCAGCCGCCATTCAGCTCAACACTCATCAATTGACATTTGCATTGAAAACATTAATTGCCCTACTCAAAGGTACATTTACTCACAGATCGAGTGGCAAAGAAACCCAGTCTATTTAAGCAATAATACGACATTCAGTGGTGA
Source organism: Holocentrus rufus (assembly GCA_900302615.1). NCBI lineage: Eukaryota > Metazoa > Chordata > Actinopteri > Holocentriformes > Holocentridae > Holocentrus > Holocentrus rufus. Next base: position 6,854 of record OMLF01013160.1, on the reverse strand, counting down.
ATGTAGAGATGTGAAACTTGTTCATTGACTGGAGTGAGAAGGGCCATGCCATACAAAACTGAACTAGCATGCAGGAAGAAAGGGTGTATTAAGAAAACCTTAGCAATGCCCAACCAATCTTTTCCCATTAACAGACAACGAAAGACAGAGAAAGGATTATTTCTGAAGCGGTGAAGAGCATTAATGTGAAGCCATTTCTACTGATGCCTGATGAAGAGAAAGATGGGCACCTTGTTCCCCTTCAACATGTATCCTCAACATTATCCTTTTATTTTAGACATCTGATCAGAAGAATTTGTCATTTATGAACCTAAACGGCAAATTTTCATGAGCTCACAGGCAAGCAGACAAGAATGTAAATATGTACCCACAAACAAATTCAATCGATCGCACTCAGAGACAGGACTGAACAATGCAGAAGTGAAACCAACATTTTGAATTTCAAAGTCATGGTCAATCGTGGTTTCATGAGCCATCAAACGGAGGCTGATGGCTTTGAAAGACTCTTCACTGTTCTCATATCAGCTGACTCAATGTAATGCCTATGGAGCTCTCCACTAGCATGACCAACACTGAGAGGCCTTTACTATCTACGGCTAATGAGCTAGCCTTCCACTTTACCTCCCTATACACTAGTGCAGTCCAGTGACGTCAGGTTACCTAGCAACCTCTCTTCTGAGTCGTCAGCAACATTTCAGTGGGATTTTCCCATACATGTGAAACTCAAAGCTCTGACACAATACATCTCAACATGAAAATAGTCCTCATGTCTCTACAAGGCAACAACTGTAGTAGGTACAAAACATGCCCAACATTTTCATCTACAGAGTGTTTACTTTTAGCTTCTCCCATTCAAAACAAATAAGGTGGATAGGATTACCACATGCACAGAAATCCCTGGTTGATATTAGCACTGCGTATGCATGTAACACATGCACTGGCACATCAGCACCCAACTGGATCTTCTAGATAATGACAGGCTTCTTGCGTATTATTTTTGGTGCAGAAGGGAGAAAGCAGCTCTTGACGTGTGGCCCGGAGGTGGGAGGAGGGGGAGGAGAGATGGCGTCAGAGCCCACCTGTCAGCAGAGCTAAACAACACCATGGCAACGGCCTAATGCTGCGAGGATGTGAGTGACAGCCAGCGTGTCAGCCACCAGAGAGGAGAGCGGAGCCCCGGCAGTGCCCGGCCTGACACAGCAGACTGGGGAGCAGATCCCACTGCTCCAATTGTTTCCTCAAGGCTCTTGCTGACACAGCCACTTTGGTGCACCTGCCAAGGATAGCACGGCCCTATCTGAGCGCCGAGCGAGAATGTTCCATCCCAGAAAATGATATTTGCACAGGAAGGTCAGTTCGCTTTTCTCAGAGTAAAAATGAATAGGTTCCTTGTTGTCAGGCTTGGTGAATAAGGACACAAAATCATTTCTACTCCTGCTGAGCTATTAGCTATATGTCCCCCTCTTAGTTAGCAAAGACATGAAGATGAGTATTTATAGGGCCTTGAGTGAGGCAGAATTTAGCTGGTGGCATCTGTGAGGCCGATCCACCAATCGCAAAACATGCCTGTGGTTTGCGGGCATGAAATAAAACAAGTGGATTATACATGTAAAATGAATTGTTTAGCAAAATCAAATAATTACATACTGTATATCCTCAAAAGCTACTTTATTTTCTTGCAGAAAATGAATGGATATCTAAGATATAAACAAAGTCACTGTCAGCTGTAACGGGTCACATGATCAGAGAGCCTGTTATTTTTTCGGTTGTGGCCTGTAGGCTCCTCTGTCTTTATGTGGCAGCTCCTCCGGCAGTAAAATGCAGAGGCTCCAGTCAGTGTCACAGCCAACATGAGACATGACAGGCTGGGAAATAATGCTGTATATTAAGGTCTTTGTCATTTAGCAAATATTAAATCAGCCCTTGTCAGGCCACATTTTAAGCAGCATCAAGTAATAAAACAATGGCGTCATCATTGACTTCCATTTTGTGCTTGATGCTTGTCTATGAAGAAGAATGGAGTTGGGCAGGCCTGCTGACGCAGAGCCCGGGTCACATGGCTTTTTGGGGGGGTGCTTTTGAGCGTCAGGCAAACTGGATGTTCATGGGTGACTGTCCCAGACAATGGCCTGCTGACCCCTCCTCCATCATTGTTATCACCACTGCTGGTTGACTCCTTGGGAAGGGGAGGGGCTGCGCTGGGCTTAAGGGGGGGTTGGGAGGTGACAGAGAGGCTAGCAATCCTCTGTCCTTATGATGTGCGAGGTTAGTCTGTGCCCCAGCTCCCCAACGATCCGCACACACAAATGCTCATCACAGGACTATGACATGGGAGGGATATGACCAACTGTATATTTTAAATAGCCCTTCCCTGTGCCGTGTACACAGACTGATAGTGAGCAATAATTACATTTTACACATAATAATGGACAGGTACCAAAAAAAGACTCAACAACTTTCAATTTAAGCACAGTGATGACATAACACTATATAGGAGACAACAGGCCGAATTCTTTATGGTTTGGAGCTACAAAACACACAAATCCCCCTTTCCCAAAATAGAACTACAGCAGACCTCAAAATTACAGGATGTAATGCAACTCATTACAGTTTAAGAATAGCTCAAAGGCAGCCTGCTGCGTTAAACCATCCTGATTTCCACATCATGCAGTCCATTCTTATTAGCTCCTCAACCCATAGAAAAAAAAAAGAAAAAAAAAAAAACGGAAACAGAGACAGTGTTGCTACAATCACCAGAGCTGTGTTTCCTCCACAGCCTCATGCGAGCCACTCTCTCCATTGTCTTCTCCTGGGCCTCCGACAGACACAGACACAGCGGTTGCCATGTCATAAGATGCGGCCCAGCTGATTGGCTTTGATTCTCCCCTCCCCTTTCCTCTCTGCGCTCCCCTCTTGCACAGGCTCTTTGCGCGTCATTTGATTTTCTTATTTAACAACCAACCCTGAAAATGCGTAGGAAGAAAGACGTCTAAATATAGATGCAGCCACAACAGCTCACACCATGAGCACACAGCAAACTCTCTCCAATACCATTAGAAGACAAAACAGAGCGATGCATTCCTATTTGCTGATCATTAGGTAGGGCAATGATTATCTAAACAGATAAGATAGTGAATTGTTGATCCCTCACAGCCAGGCACGATTATCTATTAACGTTGCTCATTTTGTTATGCAATCCACAGTATAGGCCTATAAGCAGAACTGTGGGGACGATTGTTTTAAGTGTTTTCAGGTGAATGTTGTTAAGGTCAGTTCAGTGTATAGATCACATAGACGTAACTGATGGGGCCCTGGTTTGAAAACAGACAAGCTGTTCAGCCAGTGCGGGTGGATATGATGCCACATAGGTCAACAATACATAGAGAACTGCAGTGAAACTGACAGGGAAGAGAGAATGAGAGAGAGAGAGAGAGAGCACATCAGGCAGAATGGGATTAACATGTGAAAAGTGAAGTACCAGTCAACACTCCATTTGAGAGGCCAGTATCATTATCTTCTCACTGGCTGGGCAGAAAAAAAACCCCACACATGGTTCAAGTGGAATAATAAAGCTCTCTCAATGAGAGTATAAAGTGAGTTCAAGCCTCTCTCGATTGTACTTAAGTGCAATATGGGAGTGATACGCCTTTGCACCACAAGTGTGACAACTACTTTGACCTCACACAATTCACTCAGATTCATCACATGAATTAGAGTGGTTAGGCTCTTCAGCAGTAATGACATTTATCAACGCCTCGCAGTTCTGCTGCAGAACTGTGTACATGGGAGCACCTGTAAACTACAGCACCTGCAGGCCAAGACGTGTTAGTCAGAATATTAGGGCCACAGCCAGGACTTATTGTGAGCAGTTTTTTTCCTCCTGTACAATTTGTTACTATTATACACTTCTCTTACCAACAGATACAGGTCTGAGCAATGCTCTTACAGTTTTGGCTGAAATGTGGAACCACAGTGGCAGGAGGAACCCCAGATTCACTGACTGACTGACTGTGACTGACTGCGCAATCTGCCGGTCTGAAATACATCAGCCATGTGGCAAGTGGAATTCCAAGAAGAAGTGCACCAATACAGTTTTTAGAGGGCGATACTGACGGCCAATATCTTCCTGCCCTTTATGGCAGATATTAATATCAAAATGCATTTTTGCAAGAATCATGATACAAATGTGGGTGAAAAACAGGTTAAAGTATTGAGGCAGGCCTGTCCTGAGAAAATAAGCGTTTTTTAAACAAGATTGTTAGTTTTTGTTGGTTGCTAATTTTACAGTTGTATTAAGTGACACATTACTAGGAAAAAAGCTCACACAAATGCCAATTTCACAAACAGCCAAAAACTGACAGAAAATAATACTGGACTGATACAGATATTGCTTTTTAAAGCTGATATCGGATGATACCAATTGTCTGCCCATATATCAGTCCATCCCTCCCAAGAAAATACCTAGAAAGAAGTGAAAGTGCTAACTGATGGTAAGACGCAGTTTCAAAATGGTGTGCCAGTAAAGACAAAGGAAGTATGAAGGCTGATCATGACAACACTCTTTGCCCTGCCACCCCACGACTTAAAATAGAGAAGAGAGGATTGATTCCTGGTATTTTGTCACTGAAAAGATTTGAATGACTTCTGCATCACTTCGGCAGCCTTCTTAAAGATGCTATTGACATGAGTGTCTAGTGTCTCTGCATTTAATTGCTGCCTGGAGCCGAGCTTTCATTTGTCACCGGCTGAGCTGCAGTGACAGTTTGTTCGATTTTAAATTCCTTGAACTAACTTATCAATACATGCTATCAATGAACATAAACAATTGATAAGAGATTTGAGGTATTCATTGACCTAAGACAAGGTAAAGAAATGGGGCTCGACCAATAAAAGTTAAAAGTTGATTGTTCCCATGGGAAATTTTCGGTTCTCTTTCCCAGGTCAGACAGATTCAGTATTTTGCTCAAGGACACTTCAGCAGGGCCGACGCTTGCTGATACAGGGGCTTGAACCCGTCCCTCTGATTGAAGACTGAAGTGTGGAGTAAACAAATACGTCCTAATCTTAACCCTTCACACATCCAGTTGAATACACTGGCATGTACAGTAAACAACTAACAGTACAACAAGTAAGACCAATTTTGTTAAGATTTCCAGGCCTTGTTTCTCAGAATAGTTAACTATTCTATACAGTAAAAACAGCATAAAAAATTATTTTAGAATGGTGTATGGGTATTAATGGAGATGAGAATTACATGAAAGATATACTCGTTTTTATTATCAGGTATGGCTCAAGTTGTTGACCTTTTAATTTTCATGCAACTGGACAGACAATCTAACTGCTGTTAATCCACAAACTATAATGACTTTTTTCTGTCTTCTGTTATATCCTTTGCTTCCATTTTCACGCAAAAAAATTGGATTAGCAAATTATTGCTTTTTAAATGATTATTAATAAATTAAATTAAATTTAATTAAATTAATAAAATTAAACAATTATAATTTTGATGATATACAAATCATTTTAGTTATTTATCATGTAAAAAAACAAAAAAACATTTGCTGGTTATGGTTTCACAAATGCTAAGATTTGCTCGCTTTTCTCATTGTCACTACATCATTATCTCGGTTCTTATCATTACTAAATAAAAACTTTGGGTTTTTTAAGCTGCTAGTCTCGCCAAGAACACAAATTGATTTTAATTTTTGTTTCAGCAAAAGTGTTTTAAAACTAAAATATTTTGACCATCAGCTCAGGGCAGATTTTAGTCCACTCAGCAGAACAAAAATAACACAAGAATAACAAATGATGACATTTTCACCACAACCCAAATTTAAAGCCAAAAGGACAAGTGAAACTTCTGGCTCATATCAGCTGCAATTTTATGTTAACTTTCAATTGTGTCTCACAAGAAGATGTTTGCTAATCATATCATCTCAAGCAAGTTGGGCCTAATTTCAAATGCTCAGTACACTTTTTTTTTAATCTAGATGATGGAACAGTAGAAAATAGCTTTGTCAGTCATCATAGATATATTTGTATTTGTATGTATTATATACAGTATATATTTCTGTTTCTATACACAAGGAGTTCTGTGCCTTGTAATATAAAGGTGGAGCCAATCCTTTTATTTAAAATGAGTAGAATCTGAAAAGAATACTCTAAAAATTAACTGGAAGGTGACTACAATGGGATTTCTCCTTTTAGTTTTATGTAAAAGCCAAGCTGTTCACTGCAGACCAGAAACATTTTTACAGTTAAGGCAAGAATACAGATGTAATAGTAAAAATGAGATCAAATAAAGCATGAACAAAGATGCCATCGGGAGGCTTAAGTTCAGCCATACTGCAAACAAAGAAGTATTTACCTGCTTCAACTGCAACAACGCGAAGCCAGTGAGCAATTTGTGCCTCTCAACACTTCACCATTGAGCTTCCGTGGTAAAAGCTGGCAGTGGATTTCTGTGAGTTCAAGGCCAATGTTCCTGGTTGTTCTGCTCTTTAAGAAAGCAGACAGAAAGATACTGAAACTCGCAAAGACCACAAGGCAACGGAATCTATCTTTAGGCAACCTGACCCACCGCTTGCACTCCTGACTTCCAGGGATACAGCCAACAGAACCGCCAGACCACCCACAGGAAAGAGACTCCTGAGTAGTCTTCCTAGCCCTCAAGCAAAACCTGAGACCAGCACGGCCTGCCCATTGTCAGGAAGAACAATGCCGACCCAAAATGCACCTACAAGACAACGTACCTCAGGAAGTACTCCCCCAGATCACTTCCTGCTCTACACATCAGTGGCAAGATATGCATGAAGAAGCACGAAGAGGAGTGGAAAGCACCTAAAGGCACAGAG